>JAJKFJ010020656.1:0-191469 GCA_027382625.1 Tetmemena sp. SeJ-2015 | reverse complement strand
TGCGCAGTGGATGTGGTAAGGAATTAAGAATGCATATTAAAGCTTAATAGAAAGGAATTAACATGAGACAGAGAAGTTAATGAAAAACAACTGATTGCATTTAAGAGGATCACACCCAAGGTCATCGGAGTGATGGCAACCTCTGATCAAATTATTAGGGACAATCCAGAATTAAGGCAGTCAAAGATTTGCAGTCTGGAGGCTCCACTGGCAAGAATAGAAAGGAAAAATTATTATAAGATGAGCATTGTCTTATTTCCCTCAGTTAATCTTAAATATTCAAATCACCCGCTATTTCACTTAATTCTCTTTATTGCGATAAGCTTTATGATCTATAGAGATAGTAATCTTGAATCGCATATTTGGTCGAGCTTGCCGAATAGAGACCTGATCTGCATTAAGGCTCTAGAGATAGGATATTATATTCTGGTTAGGAAGGAAGCGAGTGACCGTCTTGGTATTACAATATTGAGAGTCAGCTTCGATTTATTCAGATATTTTCCTCTTATGGATGAGCTTTTTGCTTTAAGTATCCATTTCGAGTTCAATATATAAATAGAGCACATTAATTTATAAGTAAGATAAGCTTCTCAAATCAGCTTTAAATGTACTATTAGAGTCAAAATGAAACTGAGATAGGATGATTTAGTATTTTTATAGTAATTTTACGTTTGACTCGAATGATTATAAGTATTAATAAAGATATTAATTAATCACAGCTTAATCATTTAATATAACATTGTGGGGTTTTTATTTGCATAACTCATTATTCCATAGCCATTACACCATCCGCTTGCTATCTATCCTTCGTATAAGTTTCCATTTGACACTTAACATCTCAAATCATGATAAAAAAGTAAAAATAAGTTTGATTTTTTTAATTTCTTTTTTAAAATACTTATAATTGCGAGTCAAAAAGCGAAATACTCAAAAAAAAACTACACATCCTATCTCGTTTTTTTTGACTCTAAGGTATGATGAGTCACCCTTTTCGTAGTAATTGCCTAATCAGTTGCGTTCCTTTAAAAAGCTCAGAGAGAAGATCAAACGGGAATCTTCTACTCGTGACAACTTCAGCGTACATAAGACAAAGACGAAGAAGACATAAGCTGTCCTGTTTTTAATTTTCCCTACTCGCCAGAGTTTAACTGCATTGAATTTTACTGGAACTTGTTAAGGTAAAATCAAAAATAAAATTCCCTATTTAAAATTTTAAAATGGAGTTGACTCTAACTGCTCATCATTTCTTTAATTGGTGATTCTGTCCTCTCATCACTCCTCAGCTATCTCGCACTTCAAATTTCTTATATGAATGAAGATTGAAATCATTATCGAGCAGGCTTCTTATCCTTTGTCAAAATGTTGTAGGTTAAAAACGATAACAAAAATTTTTCAGCTAATCAAGGATGCGACCTGATGGGAAAATTTTGAAGTAAAAAATAATTAAAAATTTAAATTTTTAAAATTATTTTAATCAAATTAAAATTTTTAAAAAATAATTATTAAGCGTCAGCTGCCTTGGTTTAATTAGATTGACTTTATTACTTGTCTCATAGATAATTATCAATAATTTAAAGGTTTAGCGCCTCCATTGAAGTCAGAGATAAAGAATAATAATGATTAAGAGTTAATAATTATTAAAGATATAAATTATTAATCATGCTGCTTGTGCATCCTAACAATCTTTTTATGGCATTATTCAGTTTTGAAGAATGAGATCCACTCAGATCAATCCCTTGCTTTGGATGCACTTATAGCAGCATTGTAAATAATACTCTTTGTCATGGCATAATAGTGATTCAGCGCATTTTTGAGACTGATAAAATTATTGAGACCTGAATTTGACCTGAAATCCTCATTAGTACTTTGATATTATATCTCAGGTGGCTGTGTTACTGATTAGGAAATTATAATTGCCACTCAATCATTTGACTATGGTATTTGAGCAAGGCAACTGGAACTCATACTAGTTATTAATGAACTCCTGGTGTTGATTCAGCATTTCTCATCAGATTTTAGCTCTCTTTTATGCTGGGCTCTCTTTTGCTTGTTTATTTTATGCTTTTCAGTTTAAATTACAAAAAAAGAAAAAGAATAGAATATAAGAGTAAGATGCTGGCTCACGTTTTTATTCTCGGCTCACTGGTCAGTTTATATCGTCACTTTGAAATGGTTAAAGTTAGATTTCGCTCCTACAGATTTATTTTGAAGCCTGCCTAATGAACTTCTAAGACTGAGAAGATTAATTATTTTTAAACGTTTGAGAGCGCATTGAGTAAAGCATGGTTGTACTCTCTTTATTTGGGCTTCGTAAAATCCGATCTCTGACACGAACTTGGCACTATTGCTTTTAAATAAGCTGGTTGGGCAGCCTTTTAATAGTCTTATCAATTGATATTTTTTTAAAAAGTAAAGGCGGGGGCTTATTAAAATTTGGTGAAGTAAATGATGAAAGGCGGGTTGACTCACATTTCTAAAATCAAGATATAGCTGTTTTTAATTTTGGCTCATCTTTTTTTTTTTTGAAAAATGGAAAAAGTTAAAATTTTGATTCCCCAAAATTTATTTAAATAATGGGGGTAAATTTTTCGTTTTTGGGGTTATTTCTAACCCAAAGTTCAGATTAAATTTAAAAAACCCAAAATTTAAATTTAAAATAAAAAAAGTTTCTTTTTTAAAATTTTTTTAATTTTCCCCTTAATTGGTTTATTGGTTTTTAAATTTTCAGGCTACCCCTCAAACTCGGCCCCTTCCAATTTCCACTAATAACCCCCCCGCAGCTAAACTTAGAGATCAGGTCCCCAGGGTGCCACCGCAGTCCAACATATGCGATCTCGTCTCTTAGCACCAACAGTATCAGGAAGCCGGAGTGTGATCCATGACCAGTGCGGAGTCCCCCTCAGGGGGTGAGGGTTCGAATCCTACCGGTGGCCAGAGACGATGTGGGGGTAGACGGTGTTTTAAAGATTTTGAAAAAGGGGGGAGGGGAGCAGCAGTAGCAGAAAAGGCCCGGGAATAAGAAGCCCCCCGGAGGTTCCAAAACCCTCCCCCCCTGGGGGGGAACTCCGCACTGGTTTTTTTGGTCACATTTCCGGGCTTCCTGATCTGTTGGGTGCTAAGAAGACGAGTTTCGCATATTTTGGGAACTGCGGTGGCACCCTGGTGGACCTGATCTCAAAGTTTACCCTGCGGTGTAAGGGTGGATTATTTGGATTAAAGGGGAAAAATGGAGGTGCGGAGTTTAAAACGGGTACGCCTGAATAAAAAAACCCAAACCAAAAAACCCAATTAGGGAAAAAAAAAATTTAAAAGGGTTTTGATCTTATTTATTTTATTTTAATTTGGGAAATTTATTTAATTAATTGGGGGAAATTTAAAGGCCCCCGGAAATAAATTTAAGACGGCCGTGCCGTCAAGGGAAAATTGCTTTAAACGACTTTTAAAGGGGACAAAACCCTTTTATAAAACCCCGAAATAGGGAATTAAAAAGTGGCCCCGCCACCCTTACTTTTTAAGCAGAAGCCCCCCCGGTTTTTCTGCAGACCCAAAAAAAAAACCCTTTTTAAAAGGAGAAAAAAAACCCGGGTAGCTTCGGACCGGGAGAAAATGCTGTTTCCGTAGCGTCTGGTTTTCGGGGGGTTCCACCCTGCAGACGGGGTTTTTGCCCAAAAGTTTTCGCCCTCCAGGGCCTAAAAAGGATTAGGAGGGTGGGGGGGAGCCCGCTCCCCTTTGATTTCTCCCCAGGGGAGCACCCAACCCCCTTTTCCCAGGGCTTCGGCTGCCATTAAATCCCCCTTGCTTTTTTTTTTTAAGCACTCCCCCAAAACGCCCAAGGAAAAACCAACCCAAGAAACCCTTTTTCGGGGAAAGGGGCGACCGGGCCTAGGGGCCGGTGTGTGCGCCCTAAATTTTTTAACTTTCTAATTTAATAAGGGGTTTATTTATTTAAATCTGAACTAAAATTAGAGATCAACCTCCCAACAAAAATGTCTAAAAACCCTGCTTTTTAAAAATAATTTTTAAAAGAAAATTTTTTAAACTTTAAAAACCCTTTTGCAAAAAAAAAAATTTTAATCTAAAAAAAAATTATTTTTGTTTTTAAGAAAATACTTATTTAAAAAAAATTTTTGAAAATTTTTTAGAAAAAATTATTTTGGTCAGCATAGACTTTTTACAATTTATTTTTTTTCCCCAAAGAGTTTTTTATTAAAAAATTCTTAAATTTTAAATAAAAAAGGGCCTCACAAAAAATTTATCTTAAAATATTTGGGGAAATTTTAAAAATTCGGGGCCCCCCGGGTTTTTTTCACTACTGGTTAAAGCCAACTTCCAAGGGGAATTTAAGCCACTTTTTTTGGGGTTCTTTTTAGGGAACTTTAGAAATTTTCGTTTAAAATCCATCCATGAATTGGGGCTTTTTGTTGCGGGTCCAAAAATTTAACCCCTAAAAATTGGGGGGGAAATTTTTAAATAATATTAAAACCTTTTTTGGGACTTTTTTTTCCTAGCAATATTGGCAAAGAAAAACCCGTTTTACAGTACCAAAGTTTAAACCCGGGGAAGTGTTTCGTCCTCGTTTTTTCCCCAGGGTCTTACAAAGGAGACTCAAAAGTTTTTTGGAAAAATCGGGGCTAAAGGATAATGAAACCCAATTTTTTGGGGTTTAAAATTTTTGTCCCATAAATTATCAAATAAATAAATTCTACATTTTAATTAAAAAATAAATTATCACAACTTTTTCCAAAAACCTTTCCCCATATTTTTTGGGTTTTTTTTTTGGGATTTTGCCCTTTTGAATTCCTTTTCCCTTTGGGAAAAAATTTTCTTTTTTCCCCCATTCCCCAAAAAAAATTAATACTCCCGCATTTAAAAAATTTCTAACATACTTTACCATGCTTATTATCATTTAACCAATCTCCTGAATATGTATGCTCTGAATTTTTATAAATTCCCTTTCCATTCATTTATCCTTCTTTGAATTTTCCAATAATTGTTGATCCCTCATAAAATTCTTAGCCTTAGGCATATCCATTTAGTTTATCATCATTCCAAAAACCTTAATAAATCTATCCAAATATCATAATTGCTCTGCCTAATCCTTGTCTCTTATTGTTCTTGAATTAGCCAGTATAGGTAGATCCATCACTTAATTTCTTTTTATAAACCATCTGCAAACCCTCTTCTTCTGCGATGTTCCCAATACTATGCTTGAGCAATTACATAGTAAATTTTTTGTAAACTTCTGCTTCTGTTTTTAGGAACTCGAGTTAATTTTATAAATCAGCAATTCTATGCTTGATTGCAGATGGAATATCTAATTATGAAAGTAACAATTTCTCTTTTTGAGATTTAAGATCTTCAAAATTGACCTCAAAGACATCCATATAAAAAGATATAAGTTAAGTAATCGTGGGTTTTAAGAATTTTGTAACCCCTTATATTATAAAATATTTATATTTTTATATAAAAAAATTTTATATTAATAAAGTTTTATTATAATAAAATATATATATTATTAAAATAATACATATATATAATTTTTTATTTTTTTTTAAAGAAGAAAAGTTTCGTATGATATATTTTAATTATTAAATAGGAAAATTAGGTTTTGATCAATTTAGACACCCCATTCGTTAATCACTTTTCTCTATAGGGAAATTCAATTAACCATTAGAGTTTAAATTATGGCTCTGATAATTATATTAAACACCAATCAGTATTAGTTTTAATCTCAATTAGTAAACCACAGATCTTTAATCATTTTTTCCTTAATCACATATTTAATTAAGAATTAGGCATTCATCTTATTCTTAAAATCCACGATTCACTTCACTTATTTCTCTTTACTTGCATTCTTAGATTATTGGTTATATCATTGACCGTTTTGCTTCTTCTTTAGAGTGATTTTATGAAAACGATTTTTTAATAAAATTTTTCTTAGATGTGCTAAAACTTATAATTTCAAGCTCAGTAACTTTTTGTATTGTTAGAGGGGGCTTTCTTAAAATCTTGAACACTTTATGTTCAAGAACTTATTTGATATTTAGCCTCTCGGAAGGATTTAATTAAAGTAGCCCATCCAATAGATTCTATAATTTTGAATAAGGTGGAGATAAAATAGGCTTTTTATTCATATAAAGTGATGCACTCATATTATAATCGTTCAAGGTTGCAGTTCCATTGCAAATATAATATATCAACACTCCAAGCGACCATAAATCAGCAGGAAAAGAGTGAATTTTATTTTTTGTTTAAAATCTTGAAATATTTAAATCCCCGAAAAATATAAGTTTCCAATTCATTTAGCTCTTTGGCATCCTCATTTTTTTATATTGCCTTTTGAATCAAAAAATATGGGCTTAAATTATGAAGAATTTTATTGAAGGTGGAATATTCCTTAAGATATTTGAAAAATCCATGTTGTTATATTTTCTATTGAATTGAATTGAAATATTGAGTATAAAAAAAGAATAATCAAGTTCCAACCTCTTTATAGAGATCAGACTTAATTAAAAAACTTAAGCATTATTAAATAGAACTTCCAGAGGAAGATTAGAGATTAGGAATTTGAGTCATTTATATTATTTACTATTTAATACCCCAACCTGTCCCCCTCACTTCCAGAGGAAGATTAGAGATTAGGAATTTGAGTCATTTATATTATTTACTATTTAATACCCCAACATGTCCCCCTCATAAATATGGCAGTTCATACGGTTTCCTAAAATACTTCACCGGTACTCTCTTGACTTTTGACTACTGACCAGAGGGCCTACAGCCGATAGCTGCAAGAGGACGCGGGCATGCCATTCACTCCACAGCCGATGGCCAGGAATCCCTGCCGTTCAAACCCTCCCTGAATGAGGGCGTGAGCTGCCAGTCACTCGTGGGCCTCGGGCACCATGCCTTTGGGCTCAGTTGACTGGTCAAAATGATCGTGCACTCTGCCTCCTGTGTCTGATTCAGGGTGCCTCATAGCGGTAGTCATAGGGTGGCCGTTGTCAGTCATCCTCAACTAGGTTCGATCTGTCTTGTAATGCTCAAGCATCACAGTAGTCGCCGCAGTAAGTGCGTCATCTGCTGCTAACACTCTTATTTTATTTCCCTTTTTTTCTTTTCTTTCCTCCGAGAGTCCGAGTCAGCCCCATCAGTAACTCCATCTTCCTTTGGAAGTTCTATTTAATAATTTATATTTTCTAAATTAAATTAGTTATTTTACTTGCTATACTAAATAAGCTTTTCTAAGGTTCCTCCAGAGGCATACTCCATAACAAGATATACCTTTTCATTCTCAATAAAAGCTTCATGAATTGGGATGATGTGTTAATGAGGAGGGATTTAATTCACCAAATCACTTTCCCTTTAAGAAGACTATTATTTACTTTCCATGATCTTAACTGCAAAAGACTTTCCTTCTTTATTTGTTGCTGAATAGACTTCTCCAAATGTTCCTCTATTTAAATATTTTTAAAGTCTGTAGTTGTCTCTAAAATTTTTAGTGAGAATTTTTTAGGAATCTTTAGTTTCCTCTATACTAGGCTGAAAAAGAATTTAGGTATTTTCCATTTTATTTTATTTACTAAATATATTTGTAAATCCAATAATGGGATTTTGGGGTGTTTAAGATCTGTTCTCTTACATAATTTTTGAGAATTTCGTTTATATAATATGAGATATGTTGCAAAAAATGTACTCTTAATATCTTCATATTTTAAATTAAAGAAAATGTCTCCTTATTGCGAAATTATTTTAAAATTATGCCTACCATGCCTGCGAACATAGGAGCCTCATACAAGAATCTTCCTCCTCTATAGAACCTAGCAACGTACAGTATTTAAAAAAAGACTTGTTAAAACTAGTATCTTTCTGGTTTCATTTGGGAAGTAGAAGTCTAAATTTCTAAACATGTCAATGTTGCCATCTGGCATTCGAACGATCGCAGTAGTGCAATAAGCGCTCCAGCTTTCGTAGAGAAATTCATCATCAATAACCTTCAGAGTAGTTTCCTTGTCGATTTCATTTGCTCTGCTATTCCACTCACTTTCTCTTCAATGTCAAAGAACTACTATAAGCCAATATATAATATCAGAATCCTGATATTTATTGTTAGAAATGAGCAAAAGATCCACAATGTCTTAAAACTTTGAACAGTGACTATTCGATTGCACTTGAAATGCTCCATTCCATAGAGATTGAAAAGCTCTAAGATAGGCTCCTTGAAGAAAGTAGCTGATCGAGAGGGCTCACTGATTTGTCTAAGTCGATCTTACAATAAATACCATCTCATTCAATTAAAATGATAGCTATAAAAATTTCCAAACCTTCAGGAGTCTTTCCTAAATTCTGTCCTCTCACCAAATTTTGGGTATTTAGTAGTTGTAATATGAGGGCTGTTGCTAAAAATGTACTCTTAAGCATTTTCATATTTTAAATTAAAGATGTTTAATTGGTTCATTATTGCGGGATCATTATAAGAATATGAAGTTCTAATACTGAATTTTTAAAAGACTAATTTGATCAATAATTCAAATCTTTGATCTGGAATGCTTGATTAATTTTCATGATTTCTTATGTTTGAGATGTAATTAAGAAATTGAATTGACACTCCTCATTAAAATATTGATTTTATAATTTTTGATTAGATTATGACATCTACCGCCACCGCGCAATCTGTAATTTCCTTTCCCTGATAAAAACTTAGCTTATTTTTGTACTAGGTTACCGAGGAGATAGCATTTAAGCGATGCTCTAATTGTCAGAAAGATATTGAGGCCGCCAAGATTCGAATCCACGAGATAGGCTGTGTCAGGAATAATTACAAGTGCCCATAGTGTAGAGAAATCGTTCCTAAGGTGAGAGAGATCAACATGACCAGGAATTTCATTCTATAGTAAGTTTTAAATTTCCTTGTCTCAACTAACATCCCTTTCTCAATGTGATTGACCAATCATCATCTCTTCTTCCTATGAGCGATAGTAGACTTATGAAACTCTTTTTCTATAGTTGATGTGTGAGTACTGTAAAGACTTCGAGGGTGAGAAATAGATCTTGCAGGAGCACTAACAGTATTGCGACATGAAGCCTTCCATGTGCAAGTACTGTGAGCTTGCCTTTCCTGCCGGTCCTAAGTTTGAAGACCACCTCATTAGTTGTGGAAGCAAAACTTAAAGATGTGAGGGGTGCGGTCAGCAAGTGAAAAAGAGTGAGTCGACACAGCATAAAGTGTCAGGCAGCTGCGACTCATGAAGGAAATTCAGAGAGATAGAATGAGCAGTGAGCTTAGGAAATTTCAAGAGGAGGAAAAGAAGAATATTACAACCAATAAAGCGAGCCCACAAAAGAATTCCAATCAGCCACGTGCTAATGAAGAAAAGGCAGTAAACTAAGAGAGCAGAAGGAATATCGGTAGATTTTGAATGGTGCAAAGGGAAAGCAGTAGAGCTAGAATGCTTAGCAAAAGACCACTGCTTAAGTTAAATAGCCGGTGAAGGGTGCTTAAACTTCTGATAGTAAAGTAGGTAATTTTCTTAATGAAGTACTTCCTATTTTCATGAATTACATTTGTTGACCAATTTTAAAATAGGGACCTGACATGAGGAGCTATTTCAAATCCAAGGAAGCCACTCACGAAAAGCAAAGCCTTGTGAATAACTTGAAGCGCTCGCATAACTAAAAAGAGGATCAAGAGCTTGAAGATGCACGTCTGATTCAAGAGTAAATAGACATGGAAGAGGCAAGGAGGTTGCAAGAAATGTTCGATAATGAGGGAAGAAGCAGCGGCCATTAATTAAATTAAAACCAAGATCCAAATGAACCATATGTGAGGCCGCCCATTGAACAGTATAATGATTGCTTGATAGACGATTACTACTCGCCCATAAAATAATAGTCCCGAAGCCAACCTTAGAAAAGGCAAAACACGGGAGGAGCAACTTCATATCCGAGCAACAACAGAGGTTAGTAAAAGAAGTCTGGAAATTGAATAATGACATTGGGAGATTTGAATAGCAGAAAGGGGAGTTAAACTAATAAATTTAAAAAGGAAGGTGCAACTTCTAATAAGACATCCTATATTCCAATAAAAAGTGTATATATAATTGGTTTTCATTCATTCACTATTTATTATGTATTTATGATGAATTTATATTAAGCATGATGACGAGTATTGATGATGATGAAGATGAGGAGTATTATAATCCTCAGGGTCAGTAGACAAGATAGCAAAGAGCCAACGCAAGGTAATAGAAACTTGACTAGCTAGAAGATTACGATGAAGATGAAGATGAGAGTGATTTCATAGTAGACGAAGAAATAGATGACGATGAGGTAGATGATTTGTAAGATGAAGATTCCGAATTTGAAGAGAACTAACCTAGTAAGAGGGGCTAAAAAAGAGTAGTAGTAGAGAAGAGGTCATAGTAATCTTAGAAATAGAAGAAGTAAAAAAGTAGCTCGAAGAGGAATAAAGACTTAGAAGACGATGAAAGTGATTATGACTCTGAGGCTCCTTACTCTTAAGAATCCGAGGATGAAGGTGAATATGGAGAAGAAGAGGATGATAGTGAGACAGATAAAAAGAAAAAAGTTTCAGTTAAAAAGAGAGAAACTAGAGGCTCGAAGACAGGAAAATTAAGCTAAAGTGGTAGGGCAAATAAAGTTAACTAAAAAGTCAAGAAGTCAGTTGAAAAGAATACGAGATCTAGTACTCGAAATCAATCTCAGAGTAATCACTAATCTCAATCTGAAAAGAGAGGGGCCTCTAAAGTGATCCTTGACTCTATGAAAAGGCGGAGCTAAAAGGAGGAAGACAAAGTGAGAAGGACTAGATTGAGTGAGAAGGAAAGTAAGTTGAGGAAAAGTACTAGAGTAGGGAGAAGAGTTGTGGGCAAGTATTAAGAGGAAGACGACGATGAAAATGAAGATGACTATCTCCAGGAACTGAAGGCTAAGATAATTAAGATGAGAGCTTTGACTATGGAGAGGATGATGCTATTTTATAAGAGGTTTTGGAATAAAGTAAAAGAGATACTAGATGATCTCCGTCATAAAAGCAGCAAGCACATCCTTAAAGAAGGATGAATTTTTAAAGCCCAATATTCTGTTTTTAGCTTTGATAATCTTCATTGAAACGAAATGTTTTTTTTAGATATAGGATGTCTTATTTAGAAGGGGATCTTCTTATTTTTAGCAAATAAGGATTTCTAATTAATTACTCTAACATTTTACTTATTCTGATTGTAGGATTCAAGCATTTCCTCAGCAAAGGCTAATTAAAAATTAAATATAATCAATCAACTGGACATCAAAAAAATGACAGAGCAAAAGTCTTCATGAAGCTAGTGATTCTTGGTGACTCAGGAGTTGGAAAGACTAGCATACTCTATCGCAAAAATAAATTAAAGATTAGTTAAAGTTTACAGCTTATTAAACGAGGAATAGTAAACCTTGATTATAATATATAAGCTCTTTTGCATCATCAAAGTAATAACTTTAATTCCTGGAAGGCAGAGTGATGAATCCTTCCAAGCCAACAATAGGAGCAGATTTCTCAAAGAAGGAGCTTTAATTGGACGATAAGACGAGAGTGACTTTGTAGATTTGGGACACAGCTGGCTAGGAAAAATTTTAGTCCCTTGGTTACGCTTTCTACAGAGGTGCTGACTGTTGCTGTCTCTGCTATGATATTACGAATAGAAGATCCTTTGAGAATCTCAATCGTTGGCGAGAGCAATTTATGATCAATGCTGCTCCTGATGAAGAAGACTAAGTAGACTTATATAAAGCACATCATTAGTTCATATTTTAGAGACTTTCCCATCCTCGTGATAGGCAACAAAGTGGACTGAGAATATGAGAGAAAAGTGGAGACAGAAGAGGCCTATGAGTGGTCCAGGCAAGAGTGCGGCTCAGGGGCGATCTTCTATGAAGCCTCAGCTAAGCATGGAGTGCAAGTTGAGAAGGCATTTGCTGAACTAGCCAGTCTGACTCTTTAAAATGACAGAAACAAGAATAAGCTTTAGACCCTGAAGGGAAAATCATCTTTATGTCTTACTCCTTTATTTAAAATCTAATGAGCGAGGTAGCCACTAACCTAGAATAAGTCATAAGCATAGAGACAGTGTAGGCAGTGGAGTAATAAAATTAGACTAGGGCTTGTAAACCAGGAGCAGTATAAATTCTAAATTTGGAAATAACGTCAGGTATGAGCAGCCCAGATCATAAAGTATGTGCTTTTTTATTTTGTGCTGCTGAAGCAATAACTCTATTAAAAACACCATCATTCGTAATATGAATAAGTAAGAATCTTTTGTATCCATATTTTAATTGTATACTTTACTTTAATCTTTTGTAAGAACTAGACTTTAAAACTAATGAATCTATTGGAGAACGGAAAACCACTATGAAAACTCCAATTGATCTGCAATAATCTTTAATTCTTTTTTGCTCGACTTATAATCTGATCTGAATCTAAAAACTTTGCAACATCAATTGATACTACTTTATTTAAATTAAACCTGGAATGAGAGTGCGAAAATTGAGTACAAGATGCATGTGTATTTGAGAGAGGGATTTTTAAGTTCTTTTGAAGATTCTGAAGTGATATATTATTATTTGATTATAGTATTTCATACTTATGTTAATAGTTTCATCTAATAGTGTTGGAGGTGTGTTGCTGATAATCAGAATATAGTGCAGCAGCCTTGTTGCTGACCATGAGTGTTTTCAGCGTTAAACTTTTTATAAGACTCCACCATGTATATATCTGCTAATTTTGATCACAAAAATAAAAATGCGCCATAAACTATTCTGATCATGATAAATAAGTTCATCTATAAAATTTAATAAAACTAGAAATTAATAATTAAGGAGAATGGAGTCAGTTTCGCAAAGAGTCAAACTGCAAACAATAACCTCTAGAAATCTAAATGCAACATAACAGACAATAAACCTAAGCTAATTTAGAACACTCGCAGAAGGAATCAAGCCATAGTCCTCCAACCAGGCATAATCCTAATCTCTCATGCATAGGTACCAGCAAAGGTTACAGCACAAATCTTTCCAATGATTACTTTAACATATGTTATGAAGAAAAGATAGTTTAATCTTAAGTCAAAGTTGCAAATATGAGAGAGGGGTCTCAGTTAGAATTAGAATAAAACGACGCTAGGCGCAATCTAAGCAGTTTAAGCAATTCCTATTACCAATAAGCTGCCACTACCAAATAAACAAACTCTCGCATCGAACCCTACAAGAACTCTCATCAAGAAAAGTAAAGGAAACTAAAAGCAAATAAATTCATCATAAATAGATTAATAAGTTTACAGCTCATTTAAGAGTAGAAATTCAATTAAAAACTGATTAAAATTATATTTAACTAGGGAGCTATTTACTCGAGAAAGCTTAATTAGGACCTAACAGATTCACCCAAGAGATATTTTTGAATTTTTATTTTTTGAGGCAGTCGTCATCTCCATTCAGACCTCAGACATCAATAATTGCTTCCGATTATCAATAGAATAGCCAGTCTTCTCCAAAGAGGCCTTAGTTTAGTAGCGTTGCCAGTAAGCAAAGCCACAACAAGCTGTTCTCAAACTTAGCCAATCTGACTACAAACAAGACCTACCAGATAAAAGACTTCAAAATTAAGAGAGAGATATCTTTAAATCTCTCTATATTTTGCTTTTAAGACTTCATTAATAGCAGACAAAAGACAAACTCGTTATAGCAAGATTTTGAAACTTCCCAGTTCACAGCAGCAAGTAAGTTGCCTATAGTAATTTAAGATGAGGGCATGCAATCTCTGCTCAAACAAGAGTAAGACTCCCTAATCCAAAAACTAAAAGAAAAGATAAGCAAGAGAAAGACCAAGTCAGTTTTGAGAAGTAATAGACACACAATAAATTAATTATAATTATAAATTTGATATTATATTTTGAGAAGTAGAATAAATCAGGATAGTGAGATCTCCCCTTTGAAAGAAGAAACCAGGGATCTAAACTAAACTATGGATAGAACCACTTACAGTAAGCATAATCTATCGGCTATCAAGAATCAACTTTACAGCCAATATGAGGCTGCACAAGGAAAAAGACAGACCTCAAATTCAAGGAATCTTAAAATTGCGAATTAAAGCTCCCTTACTAACTCAAGCAAACCTTAAAATGGCACAAAGGAAACAGAGTAAGATCAAAATATGAATGGAGTGCAATAAATACATTAGAGAACTATTAAGACATCTAATATGAAATAAAGAGTTAGGAATCAAGGGTTTAATTTAGGCCAACAGACTATAAATTAAGCCTAGTCTTAAGAGAAGAATCAGAGCAATCTCTTATAGAATATTGCACAAATTAAAAGCAATTTTAAAATTGCAAGATTAATAACTTACTTGAATAAATTAATTTATAGCTCATTCAACTTTTCTTAAATATCATAATAGCCAGAGATATTTTTTCTTTAACCCTGAATTATTTTGTAGATGAATTTAAATCTATAGTGCAAAGAATTTCTTTACTAGAGCAAAAGATCCCTACAAAACTATTAACATCAGCTATCAATAGAATTACAAGGACTTTGTGAATTCTAATCTCTCTCCAAACTAGAAACTTCTGAATTATTCAACACTTGATAAATCTTAAATGCTGAGTCCTTCAGCTCAGCAAGCTTAGAATAATTCAACCCTCACCTAAGGAAAGCGATAGATCTCAAATTTGACTGAGTACTAAAATATGCTAGTTAACGATCAGTTCTTCAAATATTCTTTATCTAAATTTTTTATTCTCTTTTTCTCTAAGCTTGACATCTTATCTCAGTCAGCTTATGGGAAATTCCTGAGTTAGCCTTCTTAGCAGATTCAGCTAGGTGTGGCTAGAGACAGAGTGAACTTGCTTTTGCAAACTTCTATTCAGAGTTTGAAGTAAGCCAAAAGCAACGAGTAAAAGAAGAGACAGTCAGACAAGTAAAATGCAATTGCTGCCTAGTCTAGACTCAGTTAAAGTCTTAAGCTCAATGACAGCAGCGCAGAAAGAGAGAAGGAAGAGGATTCTAATTATCGCCAAAGAGAGTCTGATTAGGAATCTCTAGAAAGAGACTCCATGAGGGATAGTCAGTTCGACTTCAACAAGATAAAGAACGTCGACTGTTCTGAGCTTATACTTTAGGCCCAAAATGATTTGAAAGTACTCCAATTCAATGCGACAAACCTCATCTGTGGAGATGATTTTCATGTAAACTTAGATAAGAACGATAGAAAGTTAATTGATCTCCTGCCTGGGACCACGCAATACTTTAAGATCTACATCCAAGGAAAAGCACCTCCCTGCAAAATATTCTTTGAGTTCATGGATGAAAGACTGCAGAAGAAGAACGATCTTAAAATTTTCATGTCACGTCGTACCAAGCAGCCCACCTCAAATAATTGTGAAAGATAGTTTCACCGAGTGCCCTGCTGCTAGCTAGACTCAGTAGATCCCTTCTATATCTAACCCTTTCTGTTTCTGGCAGTTTCTTCAGAATTAGGATTCCAAATATATGTGAGAGTTGCTTTCCCTAAGGACGATTAAAAGGAGAAGAATCTCTTTAATTCCTTTTAAATTTTGAATTTTTGGTTATCTGAATAATAAAGATAGCTAAACAGATCTAGGTTTGGGAGTATTCGCTGGTGGGAAATCCTCTAATGCAGGTATGAATGGGATGGGAGGAAACCAAAAGATGAAGAATAAGTTCAAGGACTTGATATTGAAGAAAGTGAGGGACCTCTCCGATGATAAGGTGCAGAAATCGCACTTCTTTGACATGATAGACACCCTCAAGAGGAAGAGACACCAAACTCTATAGAAAAGAGGAATGACAGCGTAGGCTGGTTTTAGAACTCACTAAGCTTAACAAATGAAAGGTGTGAGCTTGAATGACATGGGAGATGGATCGATTGAGAATAGCCAGTCATTTCAAGAAACCAACATTATAGCTAAAAATAAGGAGCTGGCAAATATGTGGGCATACATTCAGAATGAACTGCAGAGATCACGCATGGATGATAATGAGGATAAGCTCTCGAGAGCACAGTAGAAGAGAAAAGCAATGGAGGTTGATTTATACAAAAGGAAGATATTCTTGCTCAATAAGTGGGACATCCTCAAAGTTAAGGTAAATTAGAATTGAAATTCTTAAGAGCGATTTATTATAGAGGAGTGAATTCTAAAAAGTGTTCAAAGAAAAGTATCATACAATGCATAAGGCCAGAGAATGGGTAGTTCTCACTCAATTAGTCATGGTATTCCTAAGGCAAAGAGATAGAATGAAGGCGAAGATCGCACTTAGGGATCTTTAGCTTTTCAAAGTCAGGAGTTCATATAAAATCACGAATAGTTTCAAGAAAGCTTTGCTCAAATCTGGTAAAACTAGAGACTTAAGGTACAAGAAGCAGATTAAAATGTAATGATATTCTCTGTCATAACAATTTTAGGTCTTTGAATGTTCTAGCATAGTTTAAATCTGATCAAGTTGAGAATAGAGCTTGTGATGTCCTAAAATCCTTTCTGTCCTAAACCTCAAGTTCTTTTGAGATGATAAACGCGTTCAGCACATTCTACTCTCGTGTGATTATGATTTAAGGTTTCTTCAGAGAACAGAAAATGCTGGATGTGTTTAGACTTGATCTTTTGCGTAAAGCTTGGGACATCCAGCGAGACATAATCCAACGAGCCTGCATGAAAGCAACAGGCAAGGCCATAAAGCTGAAACTTAAAAAGATGAGTTTGCTCACAGATAGCATCCGAGAGGATTTCATTTAGATGTATTTCCAACGCTCGAAGCTTTTGTTCATCATAAAGTTCTTAGAGCTCCACAGCTCTCCTGCCATGCCAGATCCCAGAATAGAAAAGTACAACGGGATGCTCAAGAAACTAGAGAAGAAACTAGGCATAAAGAGTGTTGTTGATAAGGAGAGAGGCCAATCTCAAACTGGTAATAGAGCCAGTAGGGGAGCAGCAGCTAAGGATCAAGGCAAGCTTTTGAAATAAGGGGTTGCTAATAAAGTAAATCCAGCTCCTGCTCAGCAGCCCTAAATTATCATGTTAAAATCATAATGAAGGTGAGATAGTATCATTTATAAAAGGAGATGGCGATAGTTTAGAACATGCTTTTAAATTCAGTTTCTAAAGTTAGCAATCCTGCTAAATCGCAAGCTTAAATCAAGAAAATGAAGCCAAAGGAGTCTAAAATAATCGATGGAATAGGAAGTCTCTCACTATTCAAAAAGTTATTATACTTATTCTGCTTTTATAAGAACTATTCTTCTCGTTTGCACCATAGCCTGAGTTGATAAGATCCATGATAGACCAAGCTATTTTGAAATAAGAGAAAGAGATTGGGAAATCTAAGAATGCCCACAAAGAAAAGCAAAATCAGTCACAGGAGAAAGCAGCTGCATCAGACGCTAATGATCAAAATCTACTCACAGTGACAAGCAATAATGATCTATTAGACACAAGTATCTGAGAAATTAATCAACAAGAAGATAACGAGAGGAAAAGAAGGTTGTGTTTATTTAGAAGTTATGAAATCAAACTTAATTATGACGACTTTATAGTGAGTATCGTCTAAATTTTCAAATATTATGTTTCACACTTGTAATTATTCACTTCTTGGGCTTTGCCTTATCTTCAGGAAGGGAGGTCTTCTAAGGCAACTCCAAACTCTTCCATGGCCTTTTGCAGATCGTCGAAGCTAAAGTGAGTTTTGAAAGGTTCTTTGGAGCCTTGAATATTGACGGCTTTAACTTCATCTATAATCTTGCACAGCTGCATCTCTATTGCGAGTGAAACAAGCTTGAACACTCTTTCGTCTGGGGTTTGCATTCCGACCTCTCTCATCACCTTCTCAATTAACTCCATGCTAATCTAAACTCAGGCATTATAAATCATGAAATTGAGAGTGTAGGAAGTGAGATAATGCAATAGATATTTACTTTAGGTTGGTATTGTTCAACCCTCTCTAGAAAGTATTCATCTGGTATCACATCATTCAATAAATTAATATCTACTTTCTTCTAATCAGCTCTACATATATTTTTTATCAATAAGGATTGTTGAGGGTGGAGTAATTGCTTGGTCTGTCTAATTTATAATTTAGCTATCTTATCTGTGCTTACTTTACTGATGATGGAAGTAGTTCTGTGCCATTTTGATTATTATCTGACTGAATATAATAACTTTTATAATTTCTCAAAAGTTAATAATTCCCTTATCTAGGTCGATGAAGTGAAATTCCTATTATTATTTTGAGATAGGTTAAATTAATGTAAATATTAATTCCTTGGTCAAAGTATAAGTTCATCAATGGATAACTTTCGTTCTTCTAAATCAAACACAGCTGCCTCAGCCAATTACTCAGAGAATGTAGAGGGAGACTCTATAAAAATGTGCTTATATATCTATATTTACAGTTTGATCATCTATGATTAACATCTATAGTAAGGGTACTCAGGGAATAAATCCCAAGGGCTAACAAATGAGCGCAAGCGCCTACCAATAACTGGGCAGCAATTAGGTCTTGACTACTTCATCCACTACTTACAGCAAGATGGACCTAAACATGCAGGAAAGTTCGCGCAAGCAGCCTTCTCAAAAGCGCCGGTCAGAGGGAATCTCAATCAATGGGGCTGCAAGCTCCAATGATAAGATTTCCTTCAGCACTAACTAAGACGCTTACTCAAGGAACTCAATAAATGGACTTCGCTTAGGCAGCTAAGACGTGTTTTCTAAGCAACCTCCAAAACTGTAGTCACAAGCTAAGGGCGCTGAATTTTATGAAAGTGATAGAGCTTTAAAGAATGTGATTTAGTTAATGAAATAATGTTGGTTAGTGATAGATTATCGCGATCACTAGATAGGGGTGACGCCACGTTTGCTTACCAAAAGCTAAGGGAATCTATGTTTAAATGCTTTTTCTCACACAATTTTTATTATAATGTTAGACGATAGTGACTTGAATAACTAGGAAGACATGTTTAGAAAGAGCATGTTTGAGCAGAGGTAGCTGCCTAAGATGTCAATCCTTAAGGGAGGAAGGCTGCCTCGCAACACTACGCGTTAGGATAGGAAAGGGGTACCTATTGATAAGGCGCAGCGCAGCTACAAGATATCCTTCGCTGATAACATCAATAATGGTTCATCAAAATTAGCCTCAAATTTTAAATAGTCAAGTCACTATATCAAAGTATCTAAGATGAGAGATTCAAATTATATGTCAATGATTTCTATGCTGTTAACATGAGTATTTAATATTGGAAAATGGCTGAGAGTGTATAATAAATACTTGCAAAAGATATAACTCGCGAAGATGATGTCCCTAGAAGAAGCTATTGAAAATGTGCATGGCTGCGACTCTTTCAAAAAGATCCAGGCCCTCTACCCTAACTTCACATTTGAGGAGGATCTTAGAACTAACCCAGCACTCAGTGAGCACCTCAGACAGGCCTGCAACAGCAATGCTTACCAAGCTGAGGACCCTAGAAAGAAGCCTGAGGCTCCTAAGCTAGATGATGACTTCTCAAAGTACCTAGTCATTAACAACCTACCTATTTGATTTATGATTTAGCGTTTTATCTTATCTCTATTTGCGATGCTGAGAAATCTAAGAAACTTATCCAGCTGCTGATCAAGCTCTATCAAAAGAAAGACTTGACATTCTCTGAGTCAGATATCACCATGCCCCTTGATGAGGCAGGCAACACTCAAGGAGTGGCTTTCTTCCTTGCCCCCAACGAGGAAAAGGCAAAACTAGCAGCTGCTATCATGAACGACTATCAGTTTGATAAGAAGCACAAGCTCTCTGCCAGTTAGATCAACGACTTCGAGAAGATCATGCTCTCAAGAGACCTCTCTGAGGGTGGTCCCAAGACCTCATCCCTCATTCATCAAACTCATTCTTTGAAAGAGAGAGAGAGTAAATTAGTTTTATCTTTGATTGATCTGAGAGATCCTCTCCTCGACACTAAGAGAGAGCAGTTCTTGTACTAGACAGGCAAGGACGTGCATCTGAGAAGACACCCTTCAGAGCAATCAGGAGATAACGAGGGGTACGTTGTGAAGCCAGGTCACATCCAAAGCGACAGAGCTGTGAACTGGAGTCCCAAGGGAACCTACCTCATCGTTATTAAGCACGACAAAGTGGAGTTCCATGGCGGCCAGACCCTCCAACCCATCATTACTATCCCCACTCCCAAGGTTGAGCATGTGAGCATGTCTCCTGATGAGAAGTACGTACTCACCTATGCTCCCACTCAAAAGAGCACCTACATCGTCTGGAACTTCCAGATGGTCGAGCAGATCAGAGACTTCGACCAAAAGATAAATATGCATAGCACATCTACTGTCATTGAATTTACAAAGATTGGAGAGAATGCTACCACCTTCAAATGGTTGGAAATAAGATAGTTATTTAAAGTTTGTTGATGATGGTCTCATGATGGTCTCTACATCGCAAAGAAGTTCCTTACTGAGATAAAGAAGGAGGGCTCAGACGAAGTAGAAAAGGTGAAGGAGGGTATTTCCATCTATCAGCTCCCAAGCATGGAGCTGATTGCTGCCCCCGATGGAATCAAGAAGTCTATCAACATTGATGGCATTAAGGATTGGGAATGGAGTCCAAGTAGAAACTGTATCGCATACACCGCTTATCCTCCTGAAGAGAACCAGTTTAACTATTTAAGTAAGTGGTAGGATGTAGAGTATTTAAGTTCCCCAGAATTGGATTCGTAGAGATTCCCTCTCGTCAGATCAACATCAAGACTCTCCCTGCTTCAATCAGCACTCGTCTTTTCTTCCATCCCCAAGGCGATTCTCATTTCAAATGCAGCTATATTGTTTTAGTGATTACTTGGCTGTTGTGAATGAGTACCAACACAAGAAGTCCTCTCGTTACTCAGTGGAGCTCTTCAACACCAGAAAGACCTCTTACCCTCATCAGCAGATTCTTGTTGATAGAGAGATCATTGAGTTCCACGGAGTGGTCTGGGAACCTAACTACGGCAAGCTGGCCATCCACACTCTGGCCAAGAGAGCAGTTGAGGCAGGCAAGAAAGACTACACCCTGGACGCTAAGCGTGATGGAGTAGACATCTACGAGATGATTGAAGACCCCATCAAGGGATTCATCTACAAGGTTATTCACAATGGCATATGAATAAATAATTCAAGAAGGATTTATTAAATGGATTGGCTTCTTGCCCAGTGAGAAAGTAATTAAGATGAGTTGGGCTGGCTGCGGCGACATTTTCGTCACCTACGAAAACGAGGGCAGAGTCACTTCTGCTATTCATAACAAAAATAGTATTGCTTTATTTCTATATTTATAACTACATAGAATGAGTTTTTTTAATTCTAATAAATATTTATTATTTCCTACCTTTTATTAGATGATAACTTCTACATGATTGCTAAGCAACAGTAGGATGCGAATGCCCCAGTGGCTGCTCCTGTAAAGAAGGGAACAGGTGCCAACAAACTCCAAAGTGCAGAGGAGAAGTACGAGTTCAAGAAAACTGGCCGCCAGGAAATCTACGAGCGTAAGTTTGACGACTCTTGGGACCAGTCAGGCCGCTACCTAGCTGTCTTTGGAATAAGAACCAGCACCCTCGACAAGGCTGATAAACCATCTTTAAGAATTCCATGTCTTATAATACTTATTAAAATTTGTCTATAGTTTAAGGCCCTCCGCTTCTTCAACATCTTCGGTGAGGAGCTAGCCTCCTACCAAGGCCTGTCTTAGTTCCAGGTGTACAAGTGGCGCCCAAGACCCACTGGCATCTTGAAGCCCAAGGACCTCCAGAAGCTGAAGACTGAGTACAGGACCAAGTTCCTGAAGCAGTTCAAGGAGGAGGAGAAGACCATGAAGAAGGTCACCACCAACGTTGAGAAGGAGGAGAAGAAGCGCCTCAGAGACGACTTCCTCACCAGCTTCTTCCTCCCCCTCAGGAAAGAGTTCGAGGACCAGGCTGCTCAGTACGAGAAACTGTGGCCCATCAAGGACAAGGACATGGTACCAGAGGAGGTGCAGATAGAAATCATCTACGCCTACGACAACGTAGTCAACGAAGTCAAGATAAAGTGAGAGTGATGATTTAGGTACCTCCACCACAACTATAAGGTCATCTCAATCGCTACTTAATCAGCTCTAAGTTGAAGTGTAATTAGATAAAGTATTAATATAAACTCTACTATATCTTGGAGAGAATAATCTGTATTGTTGTTTAATACCCTTCCACATATTATTGTGAATCATTACATCCAATGATTTAAGTTGAATAAGGAATTAAGAAATATTTCTCTAAGCTTCAGCACTTTGGATAAGCTAGCAAACTTAGAGAGAAATCAGCATTAAGACCCCTTGCATCTTTCGCAGATATGATCATAAAAAAAGTAAATGTTTGAAGATCTAGTGAATTAAGTCGACCACGAACTTCTATTGAGTTGGCTCGTCTATCTCCGTAAAAGTGGGACGTGGCAGAAGAGAGCGTCCACTCTCTCTGGATGAGGAACGCTGTGCTCCTTGTGTTGAAGAGAACAGAAGTAAGTGTAGTTACAAATATACTCCCCAGCACTATAGCTCTTCACTGCATTATAGCCTTTGTCTTACAAACAACTGACTATGTTATCTAAGTCCAAGCGAGTCTGAATGCAATGCTCAATGTCATGAGATTCACTTATGCACTGATTCAAGGGAGTATTTCCATTTTCGTCAGGGATCCTAAAGTTCTTGATGTTCTTTCCTTAGCATTCTACTCTAAAGCACCCACTTCCTTGGTACACACCCAAATGCAATACCACATAGTGCCTATGTGTATTCCATGTTCTTCATCTTCATTTTACTGTTTAGAGATGTCCTTGTAGATCTCTGAGAGTGCTAAATCACAGTCTTCAATTGAAACAGTCACAACTTGAGTACAGTGAAGCTTCAAGTTGGGAATCTAGGATTTCCTAAGCAGCTCAGGAATTGCACCTGAGAGATAGGTGGTTGGGTTCTCTGATACTTTTTGGAATTTGCCAAATCCAGTTACGAAAAGAACTACCTCCTTCTCCTATTAAAGATCAGTGGCTGATGAGTCTTGTTGGCTTTCCATAAGATAAAAGTGAATTTAATTTTAACTATATCTTTAGCGATTCACTTTATTATGCCTTAAACCTATAAACCTAGATATGTCGATTATGAGTAATTTATAGTTCTCTTTATTCTTAGAAGAGCGAGGTCCCTCTTCACCATTACTTTACCCCTTCTTTAAAGATTACAATTCCTTCTTCATCTTTTTTATGAGTAGCTTCTGCTCTTTCCTGATTTATTCACTCCTTTAGAATCCCTATACTAGATCTTTGAGTTCGCCCTCAGTACGCTTGACCTTATCAGTTTCAAAATCCTTGTTCTTCAGTTTCACAGTCAGCTTCTCTACTATGGTAATTAGCTCTTAGTTGTTCTTTCTCTCTATTCTGAGTTCCTTCCTCGTCTACTCTAACTCTTGTTGGAGCTTCTTATTATGAGCCTCTTATCTTTTCAATTGCTGGTCTTTCTGATACAGTTCTTACTCGTTTAAGTAAAGCTAAGAGGGCTCGTTCCGCAATATCTAGGAAGATGTGAGGTTTAACAGCTGGCTAGTCTTTGAGTACACACTCACATTCTATTGATATAATCTATTCCTCGAGGTTAATTTATAGCTTCAATTTTAAGAAAAAGAAATAAGTATAAGGGTTGAACGAGATTTGCTGGTATTCACTGCATTTTTCCTATTGCTAGTATTCAGCATATTTATGTTAAGAGACCGCTTGGAGTTGTTACTTTTGTAGGATTCATTGGACTTTTGTCTCTTGGTTGTGGATGGCTTAGTTTACCTATCATTTTTCTTTGCTAAGACTTTATTAGATTTAGCTCCATTTTTAAGTTCAGCGACTCCTGTCATAGTTTTAAGCTATTTCTTCAATTTAGATAGCTCTTGCGTTGCTCTCTTTAATGAATCATCTGATTGTTGACCTCCTTTGGACTTTCTCGAATCCTAAGATTGAGGCTGAGAGTTGTATTTGCTAGAACTTTGATTAAAAGGAGAACGAGTGAATGATCTAGACTTTGACTATCCTGTAGTTTGGTTATTGCTTAACTCTCTCTTAACCTTTCCTCCTTTGCTTATCTTACTTTTTTCCTTGCTCCTTCTTCTGATTTGATTATACTTTACTGAGTCATCTGATATCTTGATGATATTTTCACTTGACGAAGATTAGTCTTGTCCATTTTAGTTGTGTTTATTCTTCTATTTGGGATCGCGCTTTACCCTTTTAACTGCTTTGACTTGTGCATTCTCCTCATCACTGTTTATATAGTCCTTGCTCTCGTATTACTTTTCAATGGATTCTTCATCTGTAGCACTTCCCCCGTATACCAAGTGCCTTGTCACTTCCTTCATTCCTCATCAGCACTCTCATTCCCTTGGCTATCATCACCATTTCTAACTTTATCCCTTTGGTTCTTAATTTTGATGTTGATAGGATCGCCCTAGTTGAAACTAAAGCTAACCTATCTCCACTCGTACCTCTTCTACTACTCTCACTTCTCTTCTAATTCTTCGACACTTTCTATTCCTTATCGTCTGAGTCTGTATCCTAATTCCTAGTCCTTCTCTATTTAGCTATTTAAGTATTCTGCTTGATAATTCCCTTGAGTCTATCTTATTTGGAGGTAATAGTCTGACGCATGCTCTAATTATCCTCCTGTATCTTTTTTTCTAATCCAAGGATCCTCTGCTACAGTTCAATAAGATCCGAATTCATCTGTACACTACTGCTCCCTTCTTTGACTCTCGAAAGTGTGCTCGATTGATCTACTCCTATTCCAGATATAGCAGTAGAAGTATTCTTCGCATTGTCAAACTTATTCTGCAGGTTTTCCTTCATTCGAGTTGAAACTTGATCGCTTGATTATCTAATTTCCTCAATCAGCCGCTTTAAGCTCTGGTTCTTGGAATTAGAAGACTGTGGGGCCTGTATTTATTAAGATGGGAGAAACTACCGAAGACTCCTATGAGACTAGAATCCATCCTAGTTGCTGTGTCATTCACAGCTAGCTGTAATTAAGATCCCTAAGATTAAAGGAGGGTATTGCTAGATAGAAGATGATTGTTATCGTAATTAGAATTAGACTTCATCTAAGAGTTCAAATTCAAATTTCTGAGAGGGATATAGCTACTACTGCTGTTGCCATCATTCTTACTTCCTTTAGCAATGGAGTTAGAGTAGTGGCTGCTTTCATTGTGGAGTGTGCTTATCTGAGAGTATTGAGACTGATTCTAGAGTAGGTTAAAGTTATTATAGTGAGCACCTGCCGCTCCATTGTATGAGCTGAGCAGCTGATTCTAAACAGGAGTGGTGTGAGAGCTTGCACTGGGGCTGTAAGCATTCATGTCATGACGCTTTACTCCTCTTAAAGAGAGACTTCGCTCACTATAGATGCAAAATGAATAAGGATCTTAGTCTTCTTACGTTGACTTTCTGAGCTCATGCAGGCCTTCATCGAGGATATGATGCATATGCTTTTCCTAGTCAATGCTGATGTCTGGATTCCCATTTTAAAAGTTGCTGCTCATTTTTAAAGGACGAATAATTTCAAATATTTCAAATATCGAAGGCAACTATCACTTATAATCAAATGCAGTCTAAGATTAAATGAATAAAGAGAACAGGAATGCTCTCCAAACAGATTGACTACAATATAAAAAGCAATGACTATGGTTTTAAAATACATAATTTCATAATTTAAAACGCAGCAGATACTTTTCAGTATGAAGAAATATGCAAATTAAGTTGAATTAAATACTAGATGATTAAAAAAGCATCCATCGGATTTGATAAGCAGGGATTAAATTACATCTTGAGTGATTCATTTGGACTCTGGCTTCTTGTAATATCTGCTAGGCACGAAAGGCATTTTCTTTACCTTGAGGGGGTGTGCCTTATCAAATACAAAAAGCAATTTACACAAAGATAGAGAGTATTATCTCTGACAACTACTTGAAGCTCGGTCTCTAGTTTATTATGAGGAACTTATAGCTTATTAACGACTATTGAGAATTGTTATAATTTAATCCAAAGATGGCGTATTGCTTTTCATTGATTCTGAAGTCGGGTTCGAGGTGCCCCAACACGTTGGTGTGTAAAGGTCTAGTTAGTAGAGTATAGTAGTAGTAGTTAGTAGTAGTTAGTATAGTAGTAGTAGTAGTAGTAGTAGTAGTAGTAGTAGTACAGTAGTAGTATTAGTAGTAGTCGTAGTAGTATATTACGTAGTAAATAGTAACGATTAACCACATCAACGGTTTTGGCAATTAATTAATAGTTATTTGATTGCTGGCTGTTTGCTATATTTAAATCCCTGAATACGTCAACTATGGTGCCCCCCACAAAAGAAGCCAGGTCTGCAGGATGGTATCCTCCGATAAGGTGATTCAAAGCAAGACCCAGCGAGTCCTCCTTCTCAGGATGAAGGCAGCTTGGGCGCCTCCGTCGATTACGCTCACGTCTTCGAATAGCAGCACCACAGGCTGGCACTGATGAAGTAATGACCATGCAGTCGCCATCGCCGATCTAAGCAAGCCTCCGGGGGTATCGCCGCTTCGCGATCTCAAACACGCGAAGCCTCGGTTGTATCTGCTCCTCGCCCAGCAGCGAGGGCCTCAAGCATAGCTCACAACTTCAAGCGAGTACGTACCGTAGTATCTTCTTCGTATAGAAGGAGGGGAAAGAAGCTCACCTCTCTAGCTGTACGTCTAATCCTCCTCGATGGCGACGTTCCACTATCAAGCTTTCTTCAGTACGCCGCCGCTCATACATCGCATCAAAGTGGTGCAAGGTCTCACGACTGGTAAGGATTCGTAAATCGCTCACCAAGGAAGCGAGCTCTTCTCTCGTGATTTGGAGCATGACCTCATGCGGATCTCGGACACCATCGATGATCTGAGTGCTCAATAGGTCGGGAAGCTCGAGTCCCTGATAGCCTCGGAAGTTCTATCACAGGCCAGGCTGGTGCCGCGCAACCTCCTTCCGCCTGACCTCTGCTATGGTGAAATCGAACGCTTCGTCAGACGATCACAGCTCGCTCATCTCGTACAGCGCCGATGCAGCGCACTCTGGCTCATTAGCCAAACCATTCATAAGCGCCTGCAGTCATGCGAGAGGAGGTATATAGGCTGCTGTATGAAAGAGGCGAAGAGGAAAAGGTTAATGCCCTCAAGAGTGCTTGGAGGTGGGCCAGGCCGCGCTGCTAGCTGATGGCCTCGAAAATTATTGCTTTGCTGTCTCTGCTGTATAGAATGGCAACGGCAATGGACGCTTGAGCCAGGCCCTCCTCATGGTCTGCCACCTGTGGAAGGAGGACTCGTCGATGTATTACAATTCTCGCGGCCGCGGCATCATCTCGGATACTCTGAGAGTGCTCTGTGTCTCTTGGAGTCCGCTCCCTCTGGCCTTGGGATGTAGTGGTATGAGGGATGGTAGTAACCTCGTTGCGAGGAGAGCTTTGCAGCGTCGGCCGGGCAGACGAGAGGGCCCAAAGTGCTCGGGTAGTAGTGAGTGCGACTCACGTAGGCTCATGTGGCGCCTAGTGAGATGCTTGGCCGCGGTGATAACGCTCTCGATCGCTGGTGGCATCTTCCTCGGATCTGCAGTTTATCCTCGACTCATGAGATGATAAGATGTTGCGGCGCCAACAGCCATGGACGAGCATGGGCACCGTGCTCGATTGATGCTGTGTGCTTGGCGATTGGTTGTAGCTCATAAGGATCCGATCGTCGTTGCTCAAAGTGCCATATCGGAGCAGATGCAAGAATTGCCTGGCCTGGCTTGATATCGTGACGCTGTCCGGAGCTTGGCCTAATAGTTTCTTTGCAACCTCTGGAGTAAGAGGGGCCTCATCAAGCTCTCCGTAAGGATGAGGTTTTGATCGAATGTCGCGGAATGGCCTACGACTAATGTCAGGGTCCAAGTCACTGAGATTTCGTGAGCTTCCTCTTGCGTTTCTTGGAACGGTATCTCCATTTTGTAACTTTATAAGTATCGAGACTGAATTAATTCACACTTATGATTACTTACTCAATACTCCTATAAATGAGCTATTAGATGTATGCTTGACCGATGTTCTTCTTGAGAGATGGAGATGGAGCTCCGGAGGTGACATGACCTACTTCTTTTCCATCCTTAGTAATAATCTTAGCTCCGTCTCTAGCTGGGGGTCCCTCAGACATAAAGCCTGCTCTCTTGGACTTGACTCCCTGCTCTAGCTCTCTCTTCATTCTATCGTGACCTAGGAATCCTCCCTCTTCCTTTCTTCTCTTGGAAATAGTCCAACCAAGGACAGCTTCGATTGGAGAGATGTCTTCGTTGAGCTCATGTCCATACAAGCAAAGACCAGCCTCTAGTCTCAGAGTGTCTCTTGCACCAAGTCCAACCCATGTTGCTTCTTCGGTCTTTGAAGCGGTCAATCTCTCTGCGAAGGACAGAGCCATACTCAGTAGAAGAAGTGTAATAAACATTATCAATGATCGACTCTCTGGCACTGACACTTCGAATCCATCTTCTCCAGTGTACCCGCATCTTGACACTCTGACTTGCTTGCCTTAGTGCTGTAGGACTTAAGAGGACATGAAGTCCATGTGGCTGAGAGAAGTTCCCAAGATCTCATCTAAGAGAGCTTGAGCTCTAGGGCCTTGAACAGCGATTAGAGAGTTGTCCTCATTGTAATCAATTGAGACATCCTTGCCCTTGAACTTATCTTGGAGGATGGCTCTCATGTACGCGAGGTCATTATCCTTGCAGCCTGCGTTAATAACCACGAAGAACTTGCCCTCATCATCCTTAGTGATGATGCAGTCGTCGTTAATTCCTCCCTTCTCGTTCATGATAAGGGACAAGGTTGCTCCTCCCTTCTTAAGAGCCTTTAAGTCGGCGACAGTGAAGTACTCTAAGAAAGCGTGAGCGTCCTTTCCTGTGATGCGCACTTGACCCATATGGGACACGTCGAAAAGTCCTACTTTCTCTCTGCAGAAGAGATGTTCCTTCACTATTCCCAGAGGATAGAGTACAGGCATCTCATACCCTGCAAAAGGAACCATCTTGCTAATCTTAAAGAGTAAGCATGTAAATGAAAAAGATATAATTTGCCCTTGAGAGTGTCCTTGTGATAAGAGAAGAGGTGAGTTCTCTTGAGAGCACCACTGCTGAAGTGTCTTCTTGCTAATTAAATAGATTTTCCGAGCATCTTTAAGATATTAAGCGATATAATAAAAAACTTCCCCCATTCTAAAGAGATAAAGGCCCTATTGAGTCATTTTGAATTCCACTCAACAAAATAAAGCTCTAACTCATAAGTGTGGAAAAGACCTATTTACATCAAGAAATATATCATGCCCATTTCTTTTATCCTATCTCATCTCCTTTTAGAAAACATGTCACCCGCAAGATGACTAAACTAGGACTACTCATCTCCTGCGTTTGCAATTAAACTCCTTCTCTCTTGGAAATTTTCAAGTTCATTTATTGCAGCAGAGCAGAGAGTGTTGCTTCGCTTAATTAACCTCTGTCTCCACTTTGCGTTTTGCTTGCCTCTGTTTATAAAGTTTCTATCCCAGGATAATTGCAAGCACTCCCAGTAAAATTACCACTATGATGAGGATTATGACATAGGTGCGGTAACTCTTTGCTTTCTCCACAAATCCTCGAGAGTGCAGATGCAGCCCCAAGCCTATCCTGTTTGTTTCAAAATCTAAGACTGTGTAGAAAGACCGAAGGAAAGCATGGCCCAGTATGAAAGTGTTATTAGTTGTCGCATAATCATTCGTGCTCAAACCCAGGATGCATTAAGAAGAGTTATCTCTATCGGGAATAAGATACTCAGTGGCTGGGATTCCAAACATCCAATTTTCTCCTAACTGGAGTTTGATTGGATCAAGTCGCTTGGAAATTTAATCACAGGTCTTTGGCACTTTGCAAATGCCTTCCTCTGGAGAACAAGATACATTAGCATCAATCTTCTTGATCATGCCTAGGAAGACTTAGAAAGTTTTATTAGGCATGATTATGTAAGGGTAGTTCGTGTCTATCAAGCTAAGAGTAAGGAAAGAATTGTAGAAGGAGAATCCTCCATAATAGATTTCCTGGATCTCAATCTGCCATTGTAGGTCGCTAAACGAATGAAGCCAGTGCAAGCCGAAGCCTTTAGCTGCATCTCCAGGCATGAGCTGACTCTCATTATAGCCTCTTAAGATAAAAGGCATTCAGTGTAAAAATAATTAGCCACCTATTTGAACAGTGGACTGGTAGGATTGATTGAAATAGAGGAGGGCCACATATCGATAATCGATATAGCCTGCTGTTTTAAGTTCTGTAAGAAGTCTATTAGATTCAGGATGATAAGCAGGTGCCAGCCCCAGCACTCCATTAGCTTTCATGTTAGCCTTTTCAGGAGAAGTCTTCTTATCCACTACTTGAAATTGAAGTTAATATGTATGTATTTACAAACACTTATAATTTTTAAGTTGTGAGATGCACTCATTTGTCGATGTATCGAAGCAAACTGCTTCAGAACTATTGTACGAAGTGAAAGCGTACTTTCCATTTATCATATCATCAAAATTTAGCAAATTTAATTTGAGTAGTTGTTGCTTGAGTTAGTCAGTCTCTAATAACTTGAGGATTGTGCTGGATCATAGACAGCGTTGATGCAGCCTTCACAATCAACTGATTTTATAAAGAGATCATCCGAGAGCAATGATTCAAAGTTTATTCTGATAGCTACGGTGGCGTTCCAACTTAGATCTCTGCCTCATACTAAATCATTAGCTTGGCTCATGTTCAAAAGTCTAATATATTTAATGGTATAATAAAATTTAAAAGCCAGGACTTATCTACATTGGATGAATAAGATTTATATAAGCTAAAATTCTTTTCAATTCAACTCAACAAAATCACTTACATTGTATTACAAGGTTTTAATCAGAAGGTGAATCCGTTATATTATTTTCCAAGTTTCGCAAAAATTGGACTTATTTATTCTCTGAAGCAATATATCCTTGGGTCGACAGAGCAAAATAAACCAAAAGCAAAAAGACTTTCCTAATCATGATTTTAAATTTTTCATTTTGAATAAATTATTAGAGTTCTAGATTATCTTTCTTAATCCTATCTGCTTATTTGGAAACTGAGGATAAGAAATCTGTGCATTTAAAAATAGACCTTACAAGATTAATCCATCAGATTATAATAGGAAGAAGGTAAATGCCATTTAATCAGAAATATATGCACTATCTTTTAAGCTTATATATCTTATTTTTAACCCCTAACTCTACTACAAGACATCGACTTAAGGTATATTAATTATTGAGGCTAGTTTATTTAAATTTTAAACGTTAAACTGTAAGAGGCAACAGAAGCCAGGTGTAGTTAAAATTCACACACCACAAACTTGTTTCTTTCATATTGATTCATGATTAGGTGTAGTCTTCTCAAAGCACTCTCCTCTTAGGGTGGACTGGAGGATCCGGAGTCTGGAATTCATCGCTTAGTTCCCTCGAGCTGGTTGTATTCTGAAAGGTTCTCAGCAAGCTTTCTATTTAAGTAAGAAGGCAAAAAGAATTAAAAGATTAATGACTTCTGTCTCTGCGTTTCTTGTACATGCGTCCAAGGACGCCAAACACGACACCGAGGGCTACTAGAACGATAAGGATGATGGCCCAGACTGGGAATGCCTTGGTCTCAGGGGTGAGGGGGTCGCGGTCAACTCCATCCTCATTGATATCTCCAGTAGAGGTAGAGTGGAGAGCGAAACCGACTTGGGAATTCTCAAAGTCGAAGATGCTATAGTAGTTGAAAAGGAAGACCTAACCCACTTGCATGTAGTTCTCCTTGGTTCCTGAGATCATGAAAACGCAAATGGCTGTCTGAGTAGAGGTATCTGTTCTGTCCTCGAGGTAGTCAGAGGGATTCATTGAAAAAGTACGGTTGCTGCCGAATTGAAGACGGAAAGAAGGAAGCTTGTCAACGTACTTGCTGCACTTGCCAGTGAATTGGCACTGCTGGGTCTTGTTATTGCAAGTAAAGGCAGATGATTTGCTCTGAATGTAGGTAGCAAAGTTCTACCATTCAGGCTAGGGAAGAGTCACTACTCTGTAGAAGGTATCGATCACAGCCTTTCTGCAGCTCACCCAGAAAGATGTCTTTCCCATCTTTGCGTCTCTCAAATCGATCTCCCATCTTGAAGCATTGGTCTGAGGGAAGAATAAAGCAAATTTCATATTAAAATAATGAAGAAATTAATGGGGTCATCAGAAGACTTGAGTCTGGTCTCATCCCAGCCACCGAAGGTGATTTAGGAGTTACTTTGAGAGCCGTATTAAAGTCCGAACATTTTGCGACCAATGATGCCTGCTTCAAACAAAGCAGCCACGTAGGAAGGTCCGTTGGAAGGATCATCAGGGCCAAGACCTAGCATACCGTCCATAGGGGTGAGGTTAGGAGCAACATCTGTCACACCAATGAATCTGAACTGCTTTATAAATCTAATGCTTGATATACCATTGCTTCACGCAGTTTAAGTTAGAGTCAGAAGGGGTATTACCAATCTGCTAACTAGCTTATTTTCATTATAGTTCGTTCATAAATGAATTAATTGAACGCACACTGTATCAAACCAGTCATCTCCTACAACGTAGAGTGCACCGAATTACGCTGTGTATGGATCATTTCCACCAGCATTTCTGAAAGACATAGTAAGTAAGTATTCAAACTGCAACAAATTTTTTTACTTAAACTTTACTTTTTTACTTTGAGCATAATAGATGAGGCTTTATTCACAAGCAGAGAATTCGAATATCTATTGTTTCTCTTTAAAATTAGTTTACACAGTGGTTGAAGTAGAAGGGTTGTAAACTTAGTGAATAGTGGTGCAGGAGTCGCAATTAGTAGTCTCAACGAAGAGCCAGTCGGAATAGGAGTCTAAGATTAGCTTGGCCTGAGATCTTTTGCTTCCGATGAAGAAGAGACCAGTGAACTTAGCAGTGCCTGACTATTGAATCTGGATGTCTAATTCCTTAAAAAGACAAATTCATTTAAAAATGGCAAAAAAAATTATTATCCGGTATGTCAGCTATAAAACAACCAATTTACGCTAATAAATTTCATTTAATGCATTTTTAAAAGCATTTTAATAAGCTAAGAAAAAAGAATGCAAAAGAAAAAGAATGAAGTAGCCACTCTGATAGATACTATATTAAGTTCTTCGCAGAAAAGGAGGATATGTTGAAAGAGTGCGTGGGTAGTCTTTAAAATAGATGACCTCATTAGTTTCCTCATCAACTTTTAAATTGTTGATTCACACTTACCCAGATTTCTTCCATTGGCCTGGGCTGGCGCGGGTTCTTGATGCTGAACTAAAGGCACGTGTAGCATTTGGCTGCTTATGACAGCTGGTGATATGGTCATCATCAAAGTTTCAATTTCATTATGATAATTGAAAATTAATTTAAGCAGCAACTGCGAGCCGAGATTGGTATCTTGACTTCTATTAGACTTGAGTAGTCATTATTTCAATGCAAATACTTAAATTCAATTATAAATACCGACTCATTCTTTCATTTCCTAATCTATCTACTTTACTTTCCCAGATCTTTCTTCCAATAAAATCAGTCCTAATATTTCTCTCCTTATTTTTGTTACTGATTGATTAACCATCCTTTAGAGTGATCACTACAACATGGTAGGAGATAAGGTAACTGATGCAGCAACTCTGATTGAGGCAGACCAAAAGGCCTTCACTGCGAATAATTTCGATTTCATTGCACTCACACAGCCTCTTCAGTATATCAATGCAGATGGTTCTACCACAGACTTGGTAGATTCTCAAGGAGTTTTCGGCCTTGGATTCGGAAACACTTTCACACCAGCTACAAACCCACCTATTAAATTTGTCAATAGCTAAATAATACTGAGAGTATCTTATTAAGACCAAGCAGTTCTCCTTGTTTTTGGGTGACTCGAAGTCATTCCTTACAGTTGACGGGTATGATCCCAGCAAGTTAGCCACTGGTCCAGCCTCTGAGGGATATGGTTTATATACCTTCTCTTTAGATAGCGACGCAGTCAAGAATAACCAATGGGTTGTTACACTAGGGGACGCTCGCTATGGCTACATGACTTTCTTGAAGAGTGGTGCTTCTTAAGCTAGAATAAGCACCAGTGATGAATTCATCTACATCCCTCAGTCTGACTTTGACTGGCTCAAGCAGCAGTCATAAAGCATCATTTAAGTTCTCTCTATTTCAATTAAGTGATTGTGAGTGGCAAGGAAAGAGTGCTGATGTTCAGTGCACAGAAGACCACTGCTACTTCAACGATGGTTACTGCCCTGACATTGCTAACGTAATTGGGTCCTTCAAGTTGCAGTTCGACACTAATTAGTACTTTAGTGTGGAGCCCCAGCAATATATGTATGTGGGGGAGGAGATAGGCTCACCAAATAACTGCACCTTTGGAGTTATGACTAATAAGGAAGCCACTGACAAGAACATCTACATCTTGGGAAACGCCTTCATCAAGAACTATCTTACTGTCTTTGACCCAGCCAACAAATAAATCTAGTTTGGACTTCACATTGATTCACGAGCAGCAGTCAACACCAATTTAATCCAAGGTTTTTGAGAAGCTGTTAATTATTCTAAGTGAGAAGAACTTACTCAGCTGGTGTGAGATTCGCAATTGCTTTCTCCTTCGCAGTTTTGTTCCCTCTGTTTGTATTGGCCATCTACTGCATCTATGTTGCAAGAAAGAAGACGATTAAGAGAAAACAGAAGGAAGCCAGAGAAAATGAGAGAGAGAACCTTATGTCTCAACTTACTCAGAACACTAGAGAGGCATGAGTAAGAGACTTAGAGAGGTAAAGTGTATGAAAAACTTTACACAGCTATTTTCTCTTTCATCACCAATATAACTAATCTTATCATTTAGCCGAAGTTAAAATCCGAGATAACCAGTTTTAATAATTCCTTATAAAAATTTCTTCTATCTTCTTTCTATATCTTTATCATAAATGATTATTTTATCATACAATCAAATCAGTATTAGTTTCTTACCTTGTAAGTGATATCAGTGCCAGCGTCAAGATTGTAAACCTTAGTTGTGCACTTATCACACTTTGAAGAAGTGACTGCTGTTTGATCAGACTCGATGTCTAATAAGAGCATGGCCTTTTGAGACTGGTCTGCGCCAAAGTTTACTGGTACCAGGTACTCGACGAAGGTGTAGGCTGGGACTGAGGTGTCAGCTGCCTTGGGAACTGATAATTAAAGTTAAGCTCACATCAATAGTTATGCTATAATTTTACTTTTGATTAGCTCAAAGTAATGGAAAGATCATCAGAAAAGGGGCTTCCGATTTATCATTTAAGTTTTGAAATTTTATCTCTAGAGTAAGAAATTATATAAACATTTATAAATACAGTTTTTTTTAAGTAACCTACCTGAAAGCTTTGGGTGAGTTTTTACGAGCTCATAAGTCTGGAAAGATTCCACTCTGCCATACTGATCGAAGGAAGAGTGAGCTTGCAAGGATGCAAGTCCAATGACTGAGAGAGTAAGCGTGTTGAGTAGTTTTCTCATATTTAAGCGACTATTAAGATTATAAAACAGACTCTCTTAGACTATCTAATATTGCTAGATTTATTATAAAATTGATCACACATCTACCTATCATACTCCATCTCCCTTATATTTATAATTTCCTCTCATATCCTAAAAACTTATTAACTCCTCTTATACGCTCTACACTTCTATCTTATCTCATTCTTGTAATGATGATGCAATTGATTAGAGGGTGGCGAGTTTATTAGAAATTTAAATTCGGCCAATCTTCATCATCATCCAAATCTGAAAATGTAAGTTGCTTGCTCGGCCAAATTATTCTGCTCACTCGTTTTATCTAATTTTTTCCAACAATAGTTTAAATATACTATACTTATTATTGTCATTATAATATCCATAAACATATGAAGATGATAATGTATGTATAAGAGTAAGGAAGTGAGTATTTTTGAGTTTTGAAATGGCAGAGAATCCTCAAAAGTCAAAAAGCAATTTCGTGGCACCACTCACTAAGATATACCGCGAGAAGATAAAGAAGAGCAAGGAATCCATATAAGGGGCGCAGTCGATGGCACCTGCTGGGATTCAAGGGGGAGGTAGTGCATAAGTGCAGGGGTAAACTAATGGTAGTGGGAAGCAGGATGGAATCAATCAAATAATGGCTGCCTCAGGAAGCAACAGCATCCCAGGTTGGCCTATTATGGGTAACTTGCAAACTGAATAAATCTCTCCCAAGTTGAATGGATAGCAAGAGGGAGTCATAGAAGTAGTCGCAAGTGCTGTCAGCCCGTTAGAGAAAAACTAATTCTTATATTGCTCTACATGAATTATTGATAGAGTTAAAGAAGTAATCCTCAGTCGAAGAGGAGAAAATCAGCCCTACTCATTCATCATATGTTTACAATGGTGTTTTAGACATTAATTTTTACTCTTGGAGCAAATTAAAATACGCAAAAAGGTTCATTCATTGCAGGAGCAAATTTAGAGATCTCTTAACTTTAAGTTCAAGGCATCAAATAGGGGTTTATCTAATTTAGAACTAAAATGAAACTTCTTATTTAAGGTTCATTAAGAAGTATGTAAACGTGATGCGAGGTTTCAAGAAAAGGTATTTCCTACTCACACCGGAGCTGCTCATTTACTACAAGGAAAAGAAAGGACAAGTTTCTGAGAAGGGTTAGATCAGTTTAAAATTAGCTAAACTTAATTTTATAAAAGACGGAATTAATTTTAAGATAGATTATATGAAAAGGTTTAAGGTTGACCCTAGGACTATGAACGACAAAAAGATGATTATCGGCACAGGAATGAGCGAAGTTTTTCTCGAGTTTTCCACAATATAAGAAAAGAAAGAGTGGCTGGTTGCTATCGACGATTGCAAAAAGAGATTAACCTTCACATCATCAATGTCGAATATTTTGAAAAATTTTTAATAGTTAAAAGTAAACAAGAAATGTCGGAGAGCTTGGTATTCACAGAGCCTGAAGGATAAATTCAGCAAGATCTGTAGAGATAAAAATATCAAAGTTCGAATTATACATCAGTTCCCGTGACCACGTCAAATGCCAAGCATACGTAAGAGGAACTAACACGATCCTCAAAAATGTTACCATATTTAATAGCATGCTTATCTTTGATTAGTTTAATGCTTGAGGAGAAAAAGCAGTCTACAAAAACTGCTTAGCCAGGGATCATCGGACTTGATACCGAAGTAAAGCAAGCCTTGAATGCTGCACTGTAGGCTAATATCATAAAAGAGGATAGCTCCCTCTCTGTGCATTTATTTTACCAAGTTTTTATAATGGTCTTTGATTTAGCTGAGACATGGCAGGCCTAACAAACCTTAGAAGACTCTTTGAACTAATTCAAATTCCAATTGTCACTTTAAGAGGATATACTTAAAAGTGGTTTTTTTTCATTTTCCTTTTTGAGATAGACTCCCTCAAGATCTTATTAAGATAGCTGGAGCTATTGATTAAAAGTCTAATGACTTAAAATAGACTGTCACAAACGCTATAAAAGCCATAGAGAAAACGAAAATTCAAATCATTAGAATCCTAGAGGTCCAAGATGAGATGCTCAGAAAATAGGCATCCAACTTATCATCGGCAGGTGCTTCCATGACTGTAGATGAAAAGGGCTATCTAGGAGAGGATTCAAGGTTCGTCAGTTTCTCTCAGGAGTTTAATGATCTTGTTGAACATAAAAGGAATCTAGATTGTAACATATTTTATGATAATTTGGAATATTAGAGATGACATCTTAGAGAACTCGCCAACCAGACCAAAAACTATGCTTAATAAGGCCTAAGTTATAGAGCAGATCAGGTTTCTAATTATTTTTATAATTATAGGTAGAGTAGATTAGACAGACCTTCTCTGTTTAAAAACATTGAGGAGGCTGTGGATGAGGAGGATGATTTCTTTGATGCAGTGGGAGATCAAGAAACGCTGTAGCATGCTCAATAAGAAATATTTAAAGCTTAGGAGGAATCGAAGCATGACATATCTACATCTTCAGATGCTGAATAAGATTACAGAACTATTCTTCTTATCTTAATAAAGTAACTTATAGTCAATTCTACCCGCTTTAAAACCACCTGATTAGAAGGTGAGTGTCTGGAAGGTCATCAAAGATGCAATAGGGAAAGATATCACTAGATTCTGTGTGCCTGTATACTTCAATGAACCACTATCTATGCTTTAGAAAGTTATCACTAAATCAAAATTGCTTTTTGACTGAAATATTTATAGCGAGATAATGGAGTATGAGAGTCTTCTCGTGAAAGCTTCAGATGATCCTGACTCCTTAAAAAGGCTGATGTATGTTGCCGCGTTTGGAATTGCTCAGTATAAATGCTCCGACAAAAGATTGAATAAACCCTTCAATCCCATTCTAGGAGAGACATTTATAGTTATGAGAACTTCTATTTAGTAAATTTTTGCGTGGCATTTGAGTTGAAGCGACCAAACTATCTATTCTTCTCAGAGCAAGTGAGTCATCACCCACCTGTAAGTGCATGCTTCTCCTATTCTGATTCGTATGAATTCTGGATGAACACTAGTATGAAAACAAATTTTTGGGGCAAGAGTCTAGAAATCAAACCCTTTGGTTTTCAAAATGTCAAACTTAAAACCACTGGAGAGAGATTCACTATAGAAAGACCATCTTCTAGTGTTAAATTTTTAATGTACAAATTTTGTTAAAGTGTGAATAACCTAATCTTTGGAGAGATGTATGTTGAGCACTCAGGCACGATGACTGTGAAGAATATTCGATCCTCAGAGTATGTTGAAATCGAATTTAAGAAGAGAGGATGGGGAGCTAAGAATGCCTATGAGATTGAGGGCTATGCTTTCACTGCGAAGAAGGAGAAAAAATGGAAAATGACCGGTAAATGGATTGACCAAATCAACGTTAAGTCTCTCACTACTAATGAAGAATTCACTCTCTGGTAGGCTAATTACATATTGTAATTTCGAATATCATTCATCTTTATTTCATTAATCCAATGCCCAAAAACTCAGAGTCGATGTATAACTTCACCTACTTCACTCTTCAGCTTAATTACTTGCCACCTGGATTAAAAGATAAGCTTCCACCCACAGATGCTAGACTTAGGCCCGACTAGAGAGCGTTAGAGGAGGGTGACCTAATCAAAGCAGCCTCTGAAAAGGCTAGACTTGAAGACAAGCAAAGGAAATTGAGGAAGGATAGAGAATAAAATGCATTAAAGTAACGTTATAATCCATGTTTACTTTAAAAATGGAGAGGAACATAGACCCATATATTTCGAGGAATTTGTAGATGATGAGACTGGAGAGAAAGGATACAAGTATATTAGAGACTACTGGAAAGATAGGAATGAGCAAAACTGGGCTCATATACCTCATCTGTTTTGAATCTTTGTATTTGAAAATCTTATTGAATATAGTCTTCCTAAGTAGCAGTATATTTAATATTTTGAAGAAAAAGCATCAAAGTTGATTTATAATTCAATGTTGATCTTGCATGTTGAATCGAAAATATTAGACTATACTTTTTATTTTGTCAGGTATTAACAAATACTTTATAACAGGAATCAAAATCTCAAACATTGATTTTAAAATTAGCAAACTCTGATTTCTTGACACCTCTGATGGTGAGTATCAAATCCAAATCTTCCTAACTCTTGTCCTTGACGAGTGTTACATAAGCGTCTCTTATTTGTTCAATTGGATATCCCATTACTTTGAATCTACTTTCGAGCTTTAGGATGTTTTTATTAACGAAGCTGAGGTAGGACTCTTGCACTTTTGAGGATGTTGAAGCTTGATTTTGTTATGAGCCCTCAGGATTGAGCAAAGGCAAATTCGATAAGGTAGTTTTCAACTCAACCAAATCAAGCAAGAACTACTGTGAGCTCTCTTCATTAACCTTCTTGATCTTGTAAACCTAAATCAAATACTAGGCTGGGATTGCTGCTACTAGTTTATTCAGCAGATAGGTGAAGTAGGTTGGATTGAGGGAGCCCTTTATTTACATGACTCTTCTCTGAAGAGTTTGGCAGATGGTTCTCAAGAAGTAGGAAGTGTCTTGAACTCCTGAAAAAGTACCCCAGTTTATCTTTTGCATGACAGTTGTGTACTGCTGCTCTGACTTTGCTTCGAGAGAGCTTATCAATCCTTGAATGCACTAGTTATTGCAAAATTAGAAGCATATATTCTAAGAATAAGTATAATTAGATAATCAATAATCAACCTAGAAAACATGAAAAGAAATTATCTTACTCTCTGAATGTATCTTGAGCTATGTTAAGATCAATCTTGTCTTTGTATTACTCGTCAATCTTATCATTTATTGAACTATGGAGGCCTGGAATAGTTTCTAGGCAGTACTCGCAAGTGTTTATGATATAGCAGCACTTTATTTCTTGCTCATCAGTTAGGTTTATTCTTTCAGCCTCTGTGCCTAATTTAGGCAAGTTCCTTCTCAATAGCTTTGAGTAGTGGCGGAAGACATTTTTGAAACTGATATGAAGGTCAAACAAAGCTTTACTAGTACTGAAGCTTATACATCTCTTCAGAGAACCTTTGATGTTTTTGAAAAGATGAAGACTTGATCCATAGACAGTATAGTCAATTGTCTCTAACTTATCACCTAGGCCTACTACAGTTTCAACCGAGTCAATAATCTTTCCTCTCCTCAGACTCAGAATAAGACTTGAGGTAGGGCTCAAAGCACTCTGATATGCAGCCTTTAAAGCGATAGATGTGAGCACTCATCTTTGTCTTGCCTCTGATTTTCTCATAGACTTTGCTGTGTTGCTTGGCTTGTTCATCTCCGGCAGCTACAGCGTTCTCAACCGTATTCTTGTATTTCTCTCTTATCTCTTTTACTGATCCTCCTTCAATTTTGACGTTGCCATATTTATCAACAGTTACTGCCTGACTTGAGATGTCTTCAAAGTTGTCCTTAGTATTCAGGTTCTATTGCGTGTTGTGAGCAAATCGTTTGTGTAGGTCCATTTCAAAATCTATGGTAGATTAAAGGATGTCGATAATGATGGAGACATCGATAGTGTGATGCTATGTGGAAAGGATACTGTCTATGTGAAGCTTTGTATTTCTGCAAAACTCATAGGCAATCATCGGCTTCAAATTCCTACAGCAAAGTTTGACATCATTACTGCCTTTTAACTAAGTTTATTTCTTACCATTCCGAAGGGAAAATCTGCTCATACTTATCTTGAAACTCTTTGAGAGTTCGTCTAAGCCAAGCAAAACGCCGTTTTTTTATTCTCAAAAGATGCATCAGGCTGCCCTAAATTAAAAACTCAATGAGATAAGACAATCATTCAATATTTCAAATTTTCATCTCTAGGAATAAAGATTATCAATTTAAAAAAGCAAACCAAAAAAGAATAGAATCACCTCTTATTAACAAAAAAGCTTTTTACAATTAATTTATCATATTGCCTGTAATTTCTCTAATGGAGCTCAATCCGACTTAAAATTAAAACCATCTTTAGTTTTCTCAAACTCACAGTAACTTTCAATCTCTGGACAGCCGACAAGAAACGCTTCTGTCCATTCAGAGACTGAACTAATCATAGCAAAACTAAATCATGAAGACAATTGCGATGAAGAAGAATATATTGAGTTCACGCTACAGACAAAGAAATGCTCAAGAGTAACTCGCCTAATAAAATTTGAGTCTTACTCTTCCCTAGAGTAGGGTATTGTCAAGTCCTCATGATTTTGATGAAAACCTTGAGGGTCTAATTTTATGTTTTATAGGATGCTAAGCCAGTTGAAGATTGGGGAAATTCAAACCTTGTCAGCAAAACTTTACATAAATTACCTTTTTCATTTTATTTGATGCTACTTTTGACTATAAGTACCATTAATCAATAGTTGTCCCTGATTCATCCCTGAAGATCAAAGCCTTCTCCCCTGAGATATCGCCGAGCCCTTCTAAGCTCCCCTCCCCTACAAATAAAAACTCTGGTTTTCATCATAGCAAAGTCAAATCTTTTTCACTTTTCTCCAAGACAAGATATCCTGGCGTCTTAAACTAGGACTTAGAATAAGTGGCTGTAACTTAAGTACCATCACAAATGGCGAATCATAAGTTCTTCACGACTACCAACCCATCGTCAAAGTACTATCTTAACTCAACGCGCATGAGTATAAAGAAGAATAAAATTATTTCACCTTTTTCAGTTCAGTCTTCATTAGTTCAAAGTCCCGAGGTATCCTTGGCTAAGCAAGAATCTTATCACTAATCCTATACTTCAAACTAAGGCTCATCTGCTATCTAAGAAGAGGTTCTGCTCTTCAGAACTCTAGAGGTGTTGCTCTTGCAAATGGATCTACTATCTAAAAGAAGTTGGAGATAGCTCAAAAGTCAATTCAGAGTTCTATAGATTCCAATAATGACATGCTCAAGACTCTCGTCAAGCAAGTTTAATAGCAATACTTCAACATGCAAAGGGGCCATGCCTTACCCTCAAAGGATGCATTAATTTTTAAAAATAGATGTTTCCTATAAGAAAGAGTTGCTTTTTGCCCCTCGAGAGAGATCTAACTACAAGAAGATTTTGTACAGAATCCAGAAGCCCATAAACCTATCATTCAGTGGCCCAAGTCATCTCAATAAAGTAGGACCAGGAATCAAATGTACGACGGGCTGCTCCAATAATCCATAGAGGCTATAAATTTATCGAAGGCTAATTATGGACTAGAGAAGGAAATCTTTCTCAGAGGGGAGACAGAACGAGCTAATGAAAAGTTTAGAATCTATAAACGAAATCAAGATATTGCTAAAGAGGATAAAAAAGTCATATTTATCATAGTTCTATTTTATGAAGAGAGTCAATCTAGGAACAACAAATACAAGATGAAGAAAGTACTTCATACAGAAAATTCAGCAGACAGTATGGAGGATTCAGTGATGGAAGAATTTGAGCAGCAGTCAAATAGCATCCTACAAAACAGATATCATCAGCACGAGAAAACTCTCTTGACCAAGAGCAATTTAAAGCTTTCTCCTTTGTTGAGAAACAACACTCTTACTCTTTATCAGTAAAATATATCAGGTAACTCAACAGAGAAGAACGATGAAAACTATATCTCTCATTTGAAGCAAGGATAGCACTACATTAAGGAGTTTGACTATAATGAGGGACTCATGGTGCAAAAGTGTGTGATTCTGAATTAAGAGAAAAAGAAATCTTAGCATGAACCTTCTAAGTCAATCATTAAAAAGTCGACAGCTTCTCTTCAAGGTAATTTAATGAACAGGACACTGAGATTTGAAATGAGACTAAAATATAATTATAATGAAATATTTCTTGATTAAATGAGTAGAAACGAAGATGAGTAGCAAGAAGAGGATAAGATTGAGGCAGCAATAGAAGTTATTTAAGCAAACCACCTAGAGCGAATCCATTGCCCAGAAAATATCCAAGCAGGAAGATATCTCCTAAGAAAAGTTCTGAGGATAATCAGTCTAAGAAAAACTTAGATATTATAAACTTAATTTCTTGATTAATTATAATCCCCTAGTCAAAATGATATAAATTAATTTTAAAGACATAAATCATCAAACTTAACTTGATAGCTCTTGAAATGTGGTTTGTGTTTGAAGCTTGTGGGATAGCTTGCATTATCTTCTGCTACTTCACAGTTTTCTTTGTGCAGTGGGCTTTCATAAGAGTGGGAATCTGGGACGATTTACTTGCTGGAAGTGCTTGGGCCTATATACATCTAGCTATTTTCTCCTTTAACGTGTCCATGATCATTGCCAGTCATCTGAAGTGCATGATGACTGAACCAGGAGTGCTACCAAGAGATTATGAGGAACTAGACAGCTCCAAACTACCGATTGAGCTAAGCGTAGCACTCAAGCAAATTCAAAGCTCTCTAATGGAAGAGGATGAAGATCAATAGTAAAAGTAGAACAATTCATCAGATGGTATATAGTCAGTCTCAACTCAGGATGATTCGAATGAGAGTCTTACAACTGAGGGCGGCCAGCAGAGTAAGTATTAAATTTTCATTTATGGAATCAATAGATGACTAATACAACATAGATGTCAAGCAAATAAGACAAAGCTCAGAAAATAAGGAAAAAGAGGCCATGAAATCCATTATCAAATCAGTGAATACTAATAAAATCAGCGATGATGTCGAAGAAAGCAAGCCATTGACTGAGAGAGTTATCGTAAATGCTAGAAATGTCCGATACCTGGATAAAATTCTCTCTAAGAAATGCAAGAAATGCAACAGCATCAAGCCGCCAAAGTCCCATCATTGCTCAACTTGCAAGAGATGTGTAGCTAGGATGGATCATCACTGCCCTTGGGTGAATAACTGCGTTGGCTAATACACCTAGAAGCATTTCATACTCTTCCTATTTTACGTGTTCAATGGCAGTGGCCATGCTTTGTACTTGCTTTGTAAACAGAGTTTCTATTGCCTAGATAAAAACTGCGCCATGTTCCAATCCTTCTCAACTATAGCTCTGAGTAAGGATTTCAAACAATTTTAACTTCTTATTGTAGCTGCTGTTGCTATCTTCTTAGCCCTCTTGTTTTGCCTTTTCGTGAGCATAATGTTTTGTGACCAAATATCTTGCATCATAAATAACACTTCAAGTAAATTAATCTATTCACTTGAAAAACCCCTTAACTCATTTTAATTGTAGCGATTGACAAACTGCAGAAGCATTCTGATCCAGAGACAAAAAACTAAAAGAAGCAGAAGAAGACAAACTTTTCACAACTCGATGAAGTTTTTAATAGCGGTTAAGGCTTCAATATATGGTGGTTCTTCCCCACGGACGTTCCAGGAGTAGTAGTCATGGAGAAAGAATTTGAATGAATAAATCTATGAAACTTATTCTCCTAGTTTAGCTAATAGAATCAGTTAGATTTGTTCTTTAAAATGTTAAATATGCATGATGTCTATTTAAATTTAAATGAGGTTTATTATATCTTTAATTTAAAATGATGGAAGATTAAGACACCGATTTGGGTTCTTTATTAGAAAGCAAACTCTAAAGGCTTTAACTTTCAGAGTAGCTAGAAGCAGCTTTGGAGTAAGAATTTGGCCAAAACTAAGAAGACCCACTCCTCTCATCTAAATTTGACATCAATGAGTATATCAACTCACACTTTGGCGATGGTAAACTATAATCTGATTTGGACATAATCTCACAATGATTAATATAGAGTCATCTCTGAATCAAATAGAGCAAAAGATTAGTGGCTTTGATGATTAAGATATAAGAGCTGGATCTTCAAATAAAAGAGTGCATTAGAGAGCAAGCTTATTCTTCAGAGAGTGCAAGAGATGAACTTAAGAGAATTAATGAAGAGAGTGCTTTCCTTATAGATAAAATTCAAAGCGTTAAAAAGAAGGCTGATGTGTCTGAGGAGATGGTAAAGTCTATATGCTCAGAGATTCGAAGTCTTGATTTTGCAAAGAAAAATATCACATTTACAATTACATCTCTAAAGAGAATGATTATGCTTAGTAAGCAATTTTTACATCATTACAATTTTAGTTACTGGAATCGAACAGCTAAGAGGGTTCTGCATCAATAAGCAATACAGAGAGGCCTCGAATCTAATAGAAGCAACAGATGAGTTGTGTAACTATTTTAAGGAATATAAAGATGTCCCCAAATTAAGGACCTCAGGAAGGAGAGAGACCATCTTTGCAATCAAGCTGAGACTGCAAATTTTTGAAGATTTTAACAAGTATGATCTACTTCATCTTAATTTTTTAGAATTGATAAGGGAAGTCTGTAAGATTTACTCTACGAAGCTTGCTTCGTGATAGATGCTCTAGGTGAAAAGGCTGTGTAAGATTAGATTTCTTAATCGTAAATTCTTTTTAGAAATGAAGTGAGGAACTGGTTCTGTAATTTCATACTTGAGCCCTATAGAAAACTGTTCGAGCCAGGTACTCTATTCTTATCTCATTGATTTTAACCATCATGATCAGGATTGTATTAACTGAGCAAATGTTCTAAATCTTTAAATGGATAAATTTTCTCAAGGAAATGATCTATCTACCTAAGCAGGTATGATCGTAATGAAGCTTCAAACTGTGTACCCAGAATCAAAGAAGTTCGAGAAATCTCTAGTCAATGGATTTCAGTTCGAGGCTCGAAAAGACTTAAAAGTGTTTGTTGTATCATCATCAGCGACTCTTCTATACGAAAATCAGCAAGTCTCTAGTTATAAAACTGGAATAGAGATCAATCCTCTTTCAAAGAAAGAGTATTAAGAAGCAACTATGATGAGCAAGGAATTAATAGTCCTGACTAGTGCAAACTATCTCTTCAAATATTTGGTCGATCATCTTAATTACAGTATCGAATAGCTGAGAAGTTTAGCTGCAGATCATAGTATGATTAGGTAGTATTGCTAGTTCGACCTAGTAAGAGAATCTCCAACCAGCTCTAGAGGTAAGATACCTTGCAATGATTTAAATTATTAGAATCGATTAAACAAAGGAAACCTTACGAAGCTAGTGACTTTGAAAGCTTAGAGCTATTGAAAGTCATTTTATTCGATGGACTGAAGGAAGATGTAAAAGCTTTTATGAGAGAAAACTCTCTTGATCTAGATTTCAAAGGGAATGATCCGCTCTTCATAGAGAATCAGGAAGCTGAGGTTTTAAGAATGTCAAGTTTCCTTATATTTAAGCTTAGAGCATCATAGAAACAAGTTGAGCACAAAGATTTTGTCAAGAATCTATCTCAAAATTAAATCCATCCCTAAGAAAAGATCATTAACTACTGCTCTCCCTTTGGAATAAATTCTAAGGAGCTTTTCTTGAACATCAAATTTAAAGGTATAATCTCAAATTAACTAAAGCGGTCTCTCTTCCTCTGTGATCTAGATGGAAGTCTAATAAACGTAGAAGGAAGTCCAATATTTATGAAAGCTAATCGCAGTCTAGTAGGAGTGAGACTACCAAATTTGCACATCAACAATCTACTAGTGAATTTTTCTACTTTTGTTCCAATCATAGATATTCTTCAACAAGTGAGGTCATTTAAGTCCAAGGTTTAAGCTCCTAGCTTTCCCATGATAGTCTAGCTGTCTGATCAAGGCCTCTCCTCCAGTGGAATCATTATTGACCAATAGCAGGGTTATTTACTTTTTTCATAGATTTATTTATTCGATTTAATGATTTATTACTCACATGCTCTCACTGCATTATGAACAACAGGAACTCAAATCCAAGGATCAAGATAAAACAGAAAGAGATAGTTTCAACAGTGGTTGCTAAAGCGAGAGACCCAGAAACTAAAGATGTGGGGCTTTTGATTTACAGTCCAAAGTTATTACCGTAGCCGGTAAACTTAGAGCTTTAATAAAATAGATCAAAGCTGAGTTTGAAGAGGATCCAGTAATTGCAAGAAGGAGATACTGTTTACTCAGTGGGATATGGGTTGCTTCATAAATTGGATAGGCCTTTAGTTTTCAAAGGCTACATCACAAGGCTTGTTTACCATGAAGGAAAGTAACTTTTTATTCAACATACAGCTAAAACGTATCCAGGCTAGAGCGGCGGCGGTTTATTTGACTCTAAGGGATATCTAGTAGGTTTATTATTCAAGAACTCTATTCTCAATCTAAACCAGGACAAAACTGTCAAAATTCAACTTGACAAGATGTGTACAGCTTAAAATTTACTAGTTTTGATTCATCATTTTTTACTTTTAAAGCACTTAGTTTGGAGTAGATTTTTCACTGGTTTGGGGTAAATTAAGAAGGCTTGGCTCAAGGAATAAAGAGGAATCTGAAGGAGCTGGAGAAAGATGAAATCTTCAATTGCGATGAGGAAAGAGTGAGAGACTTGCAAAGAATGCTAACTACTAAAGATATTCCAGACTGGATTGAAGAAGAAAATAAAGAAAACGAGTCTTAAGAAAATAAAAATAGGGAAACTCCCAAACTTTGAACTTTTTAAGTTATTTCATTTTTAGTTTTGGAAAGAATAAGTGAAATGAGTTTTATTGTTAACATTGTTGTAAATTGATTATAATAGATGAATATCAATCAAGCAGCTAGAGTAGCACAAGAAACTCATACTAGAAGATAGCTTCTATTCCAGAGGGTGAAAGATTTCGTTGAATCTTTCCTGGCTTTAAATTTTGTTTTGGTGATAGTGGCTAATATAATCTTCGTAATATTTTTGACAACTTTATCTTTGCATAGATTATTTACGGAGGCTTCGTGTGCAAGAATATTGATACTTTTGCCTAGCCTTACTTTTCTCATTATGTATGCATAAATAAAGATATTTGATATTTTCGCTTGTGCTTGTGACAATTTTGGTTCATGCATCTAATGTGCCTATTTTGGTAGTGAGCTACAAACAGAGCAGGACTCTTCTGGAACAATTCGTGCATACATTCCGGACAGCCTGCTTTATGCTCTTTATACAGTCGCTCATTACCACTTTCGCAATTTCATTTCCCGTCTTGAATGTTATCGGTCCGCAGTAAGTAAACTTAACTATCTCTAAGTCTCCTAAGCAAAACAAAATATTCAAGCCTATAATGAAATTATAAAGGTACGGGGGTGGAGGGTTCATTTATCTCATGATAAACCAAGGGATGAGAATATTAGAGTCTCTAGTGTCAGGAATTCCACTTCTGTGGCTGTCCAGACCTAGGAACCGATTCTTGATAGATTAATTAGGAGAGACCTATACAAATTAAGAGCAGAGGAGGCATGTCCTCAGGACTCAGGAATCTGCTAAATTAGCAGTAAAATTACACTTAATTTTAATAGAATAATATTTAGATTATAAGAAATCTATATATTCATTTGAGAATAGGCGAACTTCACATACAGAAGGGAAAGAAGAGTTAACGTGACTCTAAATTTAAATATCGTAAATTTTCCTCAGACAAAATAAGATCTAAACTTTAAGCCTATTCTTAAAAAATCCCTTATCATGGGTATTAGCTATTTTTTAAAATTTAAGTGAGCTTAAAACTTAATCAATATTTATTTAAATAAGCCGCAAAAGTTACAAAGTGTGAGAATCCATTTATGTTATTGCACATCTGAAAGGCTTTTACTGTTAATATCATGGTTTTAAAAATTTGGAAATAAAATTCGCATCGATGTTTAAATCCCATTTTATTTCTTGTATATAGTATTTAGATTGATTTGATAGAAAGGATACCAGATGCTAACTTAGAAGATGATTAAATTAATTTTAATTGATTAATTTATGAGAATGTAAAGAAGGAACTTCTCAGATCAGAATGTGTTATATGCCTCGAAGATTTCAAAATTAATCTCTAAATAAATAGACAATAGATTTTAAGGTGATAGTCCTGAAAATGGGCTAAAACCAGAGACCATCAGCTCACTTGATTTATATATATTCTATAATTACTATATCTAGTACTAAAGACAGGCTCTAATGCCAGTTTCATCCCAGCCTATATCTAATTCCTTTCAAGAAATCCAACCTTCTGATGCTGAGCCTAATGCAGAGGAGGCAGTTTCTAAGCCAGAGTCTTATAATGAGGAAGAAATAACTATCAAGCTCATGTGCTGCAGTCACAAAGGTAGGAACTACTATCATAGGGTGTGCTTATTAAAGTGGTTTGAAGTTCGTTAGAACTGCCCCGTCTGCAAGGATGAGAGACTCCTTCAGACTCATTTAAATTGCATATTTATATTCGATTACTATACACCTAATCTCATATGATTGAAATCATAGACTCCAATTACTTCGCAGCAGCTTTCGAAGAACCCAATCAATTATAAGCCAACTAGAATCATCATCAACAAGATGTTTAAATCGAATGACTTGAAGGCAGGCAGATCAAGCCCTTTGAAAGGCAAGTTGCAAATCTGAGTTTTGAGATTCATAGCAACATAGAGGACGACTTTGAGATTCAAATATGATTCATCATGTATTGTCATTTCATGACTACCATTTCCAGCAGTAGCTGAAAGTAAAAGAGGAATTAGTCTAAATTTAAAAGAGCAAGAGCCAGAAGACTGCAAAAATAGAGTGCTAGGAGCATGGGAATATATTAAGCATATCCTCCTCACAAACTCTAAGCAGACATTAATCAAAAAGTGCGTTTGGTAATTTGCAATCCATTTCAGATACAGATTCTCATCCGAATAAACTAGTAAACAGAAATATTGTCTCTTCTCCTAATGAGTAAGTGCAATAAGACCCTCAGCAAAGTTCAAAAGTAGGAAAAATGTCCAATTCGGAGGAGCATGAATCTTACTTCGCTTTTGAAGAGACCCAACTAAGAAATAATTATGAACCGTCTAATGCTCTAAGCCCAGATAGTACTTAGAAGCAAATACAAGGCGCTAAATGTATAAGGAGTCACATGGCATTATGATTTATTTATAGTTGATTGAGGATGATCTCTCGTATTTTGAGTGTAAGAAAGATCATCATCAACTTGAAGGTAAAGCTTGAAGGAAGAAGATCAGAAGTAAGTTCAGCCCACAATTGAAAATTAAAAGTCAAGTTATATAAAAATCAATAGGCCGCTTATTACCTGAATTAAATCCAGAAGAATGAATCTAAATTTTCATTAAATCAATAATTATCGGCATTTTTCTTTCTTTTTCCCTAATAAGTAAAAATTAACTTAAAGAATTGGAAAATAAAAAAAACATCATGAACGGATTTACAGGTTACGGATAAAACCAATCTCTTCCCTAGAAATCTAATTTCAAGGAAATTCCTCAAACTAGTTTCAATCACTCATCATCCTTTCGGTATACCAAGTTTTTTTTTCAAGATTTTTTTCTCTATTTGTTTTAAAGCCTTTCTATGATCTGCCGCCTTAGAAGCCTTCCATCTTAAAACTGAGAGCACAAATAGAAGAAATCTAGAATAAGACTAATGGAGGTCCTGTGCTCTCCGCTTCCAAGTCTTTCTCTTAGCAAGACAATAGTCTTTTTAAGTTAGAAAATATCTACTAGAATCAGGCCCTGCAAGCTTTTCACCTGCCTACAATGGGCGATAGATAGATTAGAAGCTTTCAAAAAAGCGCTGCTAAGATAATTAATCAGTCCAAAATTGAGAAGACTCTCTATAATAAGTTTATTAGCATTCTTAAGTATTTTAGAGTCATTTTATGTTATTTTTTTAATTTAAGTTACGAAAGAAAGTGCAAAGGAGATCCAAAGAAGGAGTGGATGATTTAGTGAGTTCACTGATGGAAGATAAACCTCAGTCAAATAATAGAAGCGTTAGCACGATGAAGATGTAAAAAAGTGCAACTGCAAGATAAACATTACATGAAAAGCTAGAAAAGGAAGATTCAATATTAGGAAGCAATGCTTAGAATTAGATTGGAAGTCTCTCTTTTCAACTTTAATTTGCTTAATTATTCGTAATGTGAAAAATAAGTCTAGCCTAAGAGGAACCTAGGAAGAGCTAAGAGTTTAATCTCCTGCACATTCAGAAATCAGAGTTGAGTAAAGCTCAGTTTACAGCTTTAGATCCATTTGAAGCACTATATATTCAATTCAACATATTTGAAAAATAAATGTAGGATATAAATATCTTAATTAAAATTTAAAGCAGAGTTTCGAAAGTTCTACAAAGTAAGCGCAAATGAGATGAATGTGAATATGGTTAAGTTGTTCAAAAATTTGATTGAGAGAAGAGACAAGATGCTAGAACTAAAAAATAAGTCAGAGATGCCTCAAGGAGAGATAAGTGATAAATTTCTTATCACATTTACTAATAAATTTTTAATAAATACTTGCAGCAACTAAAGAATGACTATAGAAAGTACTATGAGGTAAGATCAAACTAAAATTCATGACAGTAATGATTTTTCTGTAGGTGTTCATGCTCCTGAACAGCGGTAGTTACATTTTCCAAGAAGATCTGATGAATTAAGCTTCCAAAAAACGATCCATAGATCACTTGCTGCAGTATTTGAAAAAGAAGGGTACAAATACCCAGAGTATAAGTTTAAATTGTTGCTATTGACTGAATGTTTTAATTGAATGAAAGTAAGGATGTGATAAAGAAGGAAGGAGATGAGAAATTAGGATAGCCAGTTTCCAAGATTCAAAATCAACAAGGCCTATTAAGCATACTGTAGAAAGTAAAGCAGAGATAGAAAAGAAAGGAGGCTCTTGAAGAGATTAAGAGGTCTCAGAGACCGAGCATCTTATATCCAAGTAACATGCTTAAGAAGAATAGAAGAGGGTTTGGTTCTATTAGAGCTAAGAGTAGCTACATAAGTATAGGCTAAGTAACTTTTGGAGCTGAAAGTAGCCCTGAAGCCAGGACCTTCGTCTCTTAGAGCAGATAGAACGAGAGGAGAGCTTCGACTGCCTTATTTGTTGGAAGCTAGAGTATAGAAACCAGAAGTGCGATTTTCAATTAGGATCCAGAGACTGAATAGATGAGCAAGAAAATTCTTAGAAATAAGTCATTTATTTTTAAACCTTATTCTATATTCTTGCTATGATGAAGATGAGTCAAGAAGCCAGGTTGGAAAGAGTCGAGAAGCATAAGTAGAGAATCAAATCCTAGTAGGACTTAGTTGAGGTCGAGAAAGTAAGAGAGCTAAATGACCAGAAGATTACGCAAACTCAGGAATAGATTTATCAAGAGATCATGAAATTGAAGAGAGACGAAACTTAAATTAAGTACAGTCGGTTGAGAAGGAGCTTGTCAGTTTAGGCTTTTAGTATGCCCAAGAAGAGCTAGTGAAATTATAGACGATTAAAAATTTAAATTAAAAAATAATCATTATAGTTAATCACAAATTTCCATTATAAGTATCGTTAATATGAGATACTGAGTGAGGTCTTTCATGTTAGGAATCTTAATTAGCATAATCCTTTTCGTATTTACCTGAAAACATTTCCTCTACTACAACAAGAGCAGTATAGAAAACTGTATTGATGATAAGGAGAGTAATTGATTCGAAGAAAGAGGATGTGTTATTTTTGCCTATACATTTCGAGAAAAAGACACAGTGATGATGATAATCGTGAACGCAGACGTTGCATACTCTACAGTGGTAATCTGCATTACCTGTTTTAATGTTACAAATGTCACATCTCTCTCCTAGTAACTGAAGTTATGATGGGTAGCCGCTGTTTAAATCAGACTGATGAATTCCATCAAGAGATATGTCTCTGAAACTATTATTCCTATTTGAAGAGTTCTAGTCAATCGAGGTGTTTTATTCATTCTATAGTTCGTTAGAGTATTAGCCTCCATCCTTATTTTGAGCTACTATTTCTCCAGGCCTATGATCAATAGAGTCTAGAGAGGACTCTAGTGTGTTATTGAAAGAGTGAGTAGCTTATATAGCCTCCTAGTCAGCAACTTAATGCTGAATTCTTACCTCTCTTACAAAGAGCTCTTTGGGTAAACCCTGGTTCCAAAATAGAGTCTTGAGGTACACTATCATATTGTAAGTTATTAAGAGCGCATTGATAAGCCGATAGATATAGTTGCTCTTATTCATTAAGGTGAGGCCAGAGAGGAAAAGGTAAAAGCAGAGAATTGCGCATACAAATACTGGTACTGCAAATTGCCAAGTAGGGCCAATAGTAATTCGAGGGACTCCTTCTTTATTGTACCAATAGCAAGAAACATTTCCAATATTAGGGGGTTGAATACGAGCAATCTGAGTTTAAGGCTGCAAGCTTTGTGATGGTGCTGTTTCCTCTGGAGAGCTCTCTTCCTCGAGCTATTTAAAAGACTACTTGGCAAGTTATTAAGAAAATAAGCATCATCGATATTTAATTTGTTTATTTTATGTTAAGAATAGGTGCTGGATTTCAAATTGGCCAGTTCTATATATTTTTCTTGCTGTTTCATTTTTAATTATTTCTTATTGAATGAAAATATTTTTTTAATTAAGATGAAGGCATTTAATCTTATGACAATTTAAAATTTAACGAAGGAAACTTTGAATGAAACATGTATTGAAATAAAAGCGATTATTGTAATTTCTTCACTCTTCGAAGTTATCAAGTGTTACTTTGAATAAGGAAATGAGATATTCATCGTAATTAAGCATTCCATCTTCCTCAACAACTAGATTTGAGTAAACACTTTCTATATCCTCAATTGGAGGGATCCTTAATTCGCTCTTCTAACTTGCAAGTTTTCTCAAAGAAGATATCAAATCCTACAAAGTCATCATTCAATTAGTGTCATCTCTTTAATAACAAGACTTATTTTTGGGATGGATTATTCGTAAATTTATTATATGGTAAATTACAAATGACAGTTTCTTCATATTCTTCATCTTGGAACTGTGAAGCTTTAAAACAGAAAACGGCGGTTTTACTTACATCCTTTTTAATCTTTCCTACTTTCGAATTATCCAAATACTTGAAAAGCTGCTCCATCTCATCAAAGTAGTTATCGAACATTAGGATCGTTCTGACTCCACAAAGGAATTCATCAAACTCCACATTCTCCTCCTCTCTTTTGTCCAGCAGTCGTAGAATCCCATGGAGGATTTCTGATGGGTAGTCGATGCAAAGCATCTGAGCTAGCTTTATAAAGTCAATGCCCTTTACTCCAGAGTTACCATGGTCCTTCTCGATGAGGGTATAGGCTTGGAAAACATTGTCTGCGAAAGACTTTGTGTCGTATTTGTTCAGAGTTATGAGGCGATATGCCTTTAAGATGTTTGAATTAACTTGGGTGTTCTACTGCATAGTTCTGAAGCTAAAACAAGAAAATTAGGCATGAATAGTGCAGTTTTGAATAAATTACTGGTCAGCGAGAAATAGAATAGGATTTTCGGGTCTATTTTCTAGCAATAAGGAGATTGCCTCTCTCAAGTATATATTCACATTTGCCTTATCTAAAATAAGAATGACCTCATAATTGAAATACCTAAATAGTCTTCAGGTTGCATGCTTGAAGCACTTTGTTAATCATTTTACTAGTTTGCGTTTCCTCTTGCGATAGGATTGTAAGCCATTTTGATTTGAATTTAAGTTATATTCTTAAATTTTACTTCAAAAGTCTTCTCTTCTTGTATATTGTATTAATACTGTTTGGGTCTACTATAACGAATTTAAATAATAAATTCTAATTTCAAAAATAAACATAGCGACTTCATTCATCAATTGTAAATTTCTCAAAATCTAACTCTCCACTCTCACTTATTTTCTGCAACCATGTCAGCAAACACCTTCAACTAAGTAAATCCTAACAAGAAATCGCCTGTGCGTCCTGCCACACAGCAAGCTCCATCCTCATTTGCTCAAGGGCAATTCCCTTAAAACCAAAGCAAGAATAATAATGTCACTAATCAAGGCTAAGCAACTCAGAGTTTCACAAGTGCACCAAACTAATAGATGAAGCAGCAACAGCAACAGAACTTTGGAAATGGCCAAAACTTGAAAGCATTCCCCATCACTACAGGATCTACTAGTCTTCAAAAGTATCAAGGACAGAACTACTAGGGATAGGGAAGCAAACAAGTTTAGTAAAGTTTCTAGCAGATGAGCTAGGGAGTTTCTGACCAAGACTTTGCGGCTTAATAAATCGGCGCTGGATTTTAGTCTAAGTTGCAAACTGCTGGAGGTTAGCTTCCAGGCTAGAACAACTCTAAAATGATCAATAACTATATGGGAAGCTCTTTCAATGGAGGGAATCAGTCAAAGAGAAACTTCAATTAGACAGGACCTGCTGCTACTTTCTCTCATCATTAGCTTTAAAGCATAAATGAGCAGTAGAACAATTAGCTCATAGATGGTATGAATTAACTTCACTTGAACTCTGTTCAGGGCAACACCGCAAAATATGCTCCTTTCATTTATTCTAATACTATTATAAATGCTGCTCAACAGACAACTAAGAACAAGGTTTTTGAAATGCCAATGCAATAGCAGTAACAGCAAATGATGAGCTAATTCGCACCTTAGTCTTTCAGTGCTAAGAATCAGAACACCAACTTCAACTCACAGAATGCTTTTCTTGCTTAGCAGTAAAATTAGAGTTATAATGGCTAAGGTTACGGAGCTGACCCAAACATGGGAAATTTTCAGACAACTCAATCTTAAGCTGCAGCCTATAACACTGAAAAAGAGACTATGAGTTAACACCACTACTAGAGCTAAGTGAGTCAAGGATATGGGGGCTAGAACTACTAGCAAAACCCAATGAGTTTACTCTCCTCCTCTCAAGAGGATTTCAAAGGAGCCCAAATTTTATCTATAGTGTTACCATGTTTCCATTTAACAAATGCCAAGGTAGGCTGAGAAGGAAAATACCATCAACCAACAGCAAAATGCTTAGACTCAGAAGATGTACTCTCATCACGCTCAGCAATTGTAGAACTTGAAGGTTGAGAAAGATGGACATTTCAATCCTAAGAAGTGGACTATTGACGACTTTGAGATTGGTAAGCCTTTGGGAAGAGGCAAGTTTGGGCATGTCTACTTGGCAAGAGAGAAGAAGTCCAAGTTTATAGTAGCTCTTAAGGTACTCTACAAGAAGCAGCTTATGAAATCAAATGTGGAGCACTAACTCAGAAGAGAGATTGAGATTTAGTCTCATCTCAGGCACAATAATTATAATGTCATTATTACTTTCATTTAGTCAATAATATTTTGAGGATGTATGGGTTCTTTTGGGATGAGAAAAAGATCTATCTAATCTTAGAGTATGCTCCAGGTGGCGAACTCTACAAGCAGCTCAAAGCTGCAGAACACAAAAGATTCCCTGAGGAGCTCGCTGCAGACTACATTAACTAGTTGACCTATGCACTCATGTATCTTCATTCAAAGAAAGTTATCCACAGAGACATAAAGCCAGAGAACTTGCTGAACTGTCTGGGAACAATAAAGATCTCTGACTTTGGTTGGTCTATCCACGCTCCTAACAACAAGAGACACACCATGTGTGGCACCCTTGACTACCTTCCACCAGAGATGATTTTGAATGAGGCACATGATGAGAAGATTGACATTTGGTCCTTTTATTTATTCTCATAAGATACAATTTTTTAAGCCTTGGGTGTTCTTATCTATGAGTTCTGCTGCGGGAATCCTCCCTTCGAGTGTGTAGAGTAAGAAGATACCTACAGAAGGATCAAGCAGGTGGATCTCAATTTCCCTGACCACTGCTCGCCAGAGATGCAAGACCTGGTTCGCAAGATACTTGTGAGGGGTTATTCTCTTATTAAAATTTATGGATGCGAACAAGAGGATGAAGCTTACTGATATTCAAAAGCATCCTTGGATCCTAAAGCATACCGCACACAAGCCTTACAATCCTGGTCCTGCTCAGTGAGTGAGTTTTCTAACTTTAATAAGTTTAATCGATAACCGAATTGCGTAAAGGCTCCTGAGATTGAAGAAATCCAAGGTGAGCTTATTATTATCTTGATATACACGAACTTATTTTTGCTTTATTTTATCTAACTAATTAAATTGGAGAAGTCAGTAATCATTTGGATTTGCAATAAAGAATTTAATTAAGTAAATCAGATAATTATATTGAAATGGCTCTAACACAATCCCAAGCCTACTTAGAAGATTCCTAGTTCGAGGTGAGGATAGCAGGAGGAAGGTTTAAGATGGGCAAGAAGATTGGAAGTGGCTCTTTCGGAGAAATTTTCTTGGCCGTAGACATGCACACAGGAAAGGATTGTGCCATTAAGTTTGTAATAGAAGTATTTTATTTGAATTTTAAATTTTAGGAGTCACGCAAAGTGAGGCGTCCACAGTTGATTGAAGAAGCGAATCTGCTCAAAATTTTCAATGGAGAAGGTATAATTTAAAAGTCTTAGATTTTAATGTAGTTGGCTTTCCTCAGTTCTTGTACTTCAATCAGGAAGGTGACTACTATATAATGGCCATAGAATTGCTTGGGCCTTCCTTGGAAGATCTGTTTGTTTATTGTGGCGCAAACTCTCTTTGAAGACTGTACTTCTGATAGCTGAGCAGCTAGTGCACAGAATAGAAGTTTTCTAAACTAGAGGATATATCCACAGGGATTTGAAACCGGAGAATATATTGATAGGCTAGAAGAAAACGCCTAGACCTTATACTTGATCGATTTTGGACTAGCAAAGAGATGGAAGAATCCCCAAACTAATGAGCATATTCCTTACAGAGATAAGAAATCTCTCACTGGTACTGCCAGGTATGCCTCTGCTAACACTCACCTTGGTATCGAGCAGTCAAGAAGAGATGATCTTGAAGGAGCAGGATATGTACTTAATAAAAAATTGAAGCATTGATGTTAATTATTCGCTCTTTTTACTTCTTTACCTCCTTAAAGGAGAACTTCCTTGGTAAGGACTAAGAGCGAAGAATAAGGATGAGAAGTACAGAAAGATTAAGGAATCAAAGGTCCAGACTCCCATAGAGAAACTCTGCCACGGACTTCCAGAGGAGTTTGCAATTTACATGAGCTATTGCCGTCAGCTTAAATTTGAGGAGGCTCCCAACTACGCATATCTGAGGCGCTTATTCAAAGAGCTGTACTACAAGTGTGGATTTGAGCATGAGTTTATTTTCGACTGGACTATTCAGAGGTATCGAGTAGATAAGCCATCAACCTACTCTCATGAGAATGATGATAAGAAATCTGGTTATCACGAGTCTATGAAAAACTAGGCCACCTCCTTCGATGAGCAAGCAGATGAGCAGGGTGGAAATCCTGGCTGGCAAGAGAAAGCTTAAGATTAGATAGATATGGAAGAGGAATAAAATATCGATGATCATGATGATGTGCTTCAGAATATTCCAGGTCTAGATGAAATAGTTGACGGTTAGGGTAATAGAATAGGCAGACCTCAGATTGAACATCAGATTGAGGCATAGAAAGGAGCACCAAACAAGGCGTCCAAAGCTGGAGTACAATAAACTAGTGGAAGAAAGACAAAAGTAAGAAAGACAAATCTGGAAAGAAAGGAAATAAGGAAGATAAGAAGTGCTCTATTTTTTGAATTATAAGCCAGCTTAGAATTTTTTCATTTTTGGATAGATATATTTTACTAACTTCTTAATACGTTTCTTAAGCAAAGAATGAGTTTATCTTTTTCAGCAAACATGTAGTTATTGTAGAGAGGATTACTTGCACTGCTATGTTTCTGGAGACTTGGAAATTTTTCGCAGGCTCTAATGGGTATCGGCTATCTTAATTTGACAGGATAGATTTAATTATTACTATCAAGCTTAGAAAATAATCTTAAGGCGTGAATATTTTATTATAGAAGTAATGCTGTTCTGCAGGTTTAAAGACTGGTACTAAGATTCTATCCTGAGACAGCAAGAGGCCCCACTGAAATCATACCTTAAATGCCTGCTGCTGATATTATTGTAGCGCCAGTCTGAGATCCAGTCAAACCTGCATTTTGTAGCACTTTCTAATCATTTATGCAAATAAAAGGTTATAAATTGATTACATTTAGGGGTTGGTGCATTTTAGGGTTGTTCTATTGCGAATAAAAATTGCTTTAATGAGATTAATTATTTTTATATATTCATTATAATTCGATTAATTTGATTGGTGATGCTGCTGCTACTACTACGTGTTATTAAAGGAATTAATTTATTATTGTATTGGCTAGTTCAGATTCATAATATAAACTTAAAGTGCTCATATGATTCAACTGCGTGGGTTGAGCCTATTAGTTTGATGTAAGTCCCGGTGAAGATTAGCCTTGATTTTAGCTATATGGAGCTGCAGCTCCCAAATTACTCGAGCTCTAGATTCCTTGATTTAAAAATACTACAACTAAAAAATAAATCTTCTTACACACTTTGCTTATGATTGTGTTGTTGAGTATTTTACTGGTGGTTGTTGCTAATGCTCGGGATTTATGAGTTTGTGGAGGCTGGAGTTGCAGACAATAAAGTATACATTAAATAGAAAGATAGATCTCATTTCAATGCTAAATGTAATGAGGGAGTATTATTATTGTTATATATAGCTGTAGAAGTATTTACATTATTAGTATAGGTTAGATTGGTGATCCCTCCTCCCCCATTTCCTCATTATCCTGAGGCAGACCCGCTCCCTCCGCCTCCCTACGAAATGTTAAACCCGTTTATAACCAACTGACTATTCCCGACATTACAAAATATATTCATTAGAAATCAATATAAGTATCTTATATTTAAATTAGGAAGGCCATAGTTCATCTGGCTGAGTGCGTGATTTAGCTGCTGCGTTCGATCGATAAATGATCTATTTTTTTAGGGGATGCTCATGTATCCATAAATGAGAATTGTGATCAGAAAATATTATTTTTATCCCCTCCTTGGCAACTCTCTATTACTTTCATTCGCCCCATTTTAATTTGGGACTGGACTCTCATAATAAGAAAGAATTATTCTATCTTATAAACTCGTGGCTTGGGAAACTTAGATGCTTGAGGGAAATTAATTTACTACTGGCAGATAAATCTAGTTTGCATGGCTTTGCTGTTACTCTACCGTTTTCATTAGATTCCCTTAGCCAGATGAATTTTGAGCTGCTGAAGCCAGCGCACTTAAAAAAGAAGCAGAGGCTGTGTTGTTTTGAGATTATTCTATACTATTTATTTGTGAGTTTAAGACTCCAATATTGATTTGTCCAGGGATTTTCTTTTCCAAAATAAAATTTAAATTTTCGTCACCCCAAAACTTTTTTCAAAAAATATAAAAATCCCACTTTCTACCTAAAATATTTATCTCCTCATCACTTTTAGCTAAATTTTCAATTTATTGAATATTCTTTAATTTTGAAAATAGAACTTATTTTTTTTTAGAATCAGTCAGACAAAATTTTGTAATTTAATCCAATTTTATAGAATAAAGACTTTATTTTATTGAATAAAAATATATGTTTTCACAATATAAGATAATAGTTAACTACGAAACATATCAATGCTACAAAAGACATTTATAAATGAGATGAATTTCCTTTAAACATGCTTACAGTTATTTAAAAGCTAAGGCTTCGATATTAAATTTCTAGAATATTTTGAAAGAATTCTAGAATACATGAAATTTCATAATTAATCATAAAATCAAAGAACAATATGTATTTAATGAAATTAAGTGACTTAGATATATTTTTTAGCTCAGATTATGCTATTAGGATATTCTAAAAAAGAAAAGGACTCGAACACTGTGATAAGATGGTTTAGAGTACTATGAATTATTTTTACATTAGACAACTTCAACTTGTGAATGAATTAATTATCCAAGTGATATTGCCACTCCTTTAAAATTTAATTTTTTTTAAAATGAATATTTCTTGAAGGTTCTAAATGTTTTCTAAATTAAAAAATTTGATCATGATAACCCATATGAAATTGAATTGGGACTAAAAATTTTGGTTTTTGGCAATTTTAGGCTAGACATGATTTTTCATATTTTCAAAAAAAAGTGGATGACGAGGAAACCCCCCCCCCAAATTTTTAAATTTAATCCCCCAAAAACAATATAATCTTTCAATAAATAAATTATTATGAAATACTTTTTCTAAAATTATTTATCTCCTCATCACTTTTAGCGGAGGGAATTTCTGAATTTTATTGAAGGCTAGTTGTGGAGCTGCTGCTTGAGGACTGCTGCCCACTGTTAGAGTTTTAGTTAGCGGAGAGGCCTTGCAAATTGCTATTCCTTAAAGCGACTAGCTGCTGGAGGCTCTAAGGATAATGACTTTCAGTCATTTAATTATATTTAAAGATTTCCACTAAAGTCAACTTAAATTTATATATTTATTATACAAATCACAATAAAAGAGACTCATTCTAAACACCTCCTCATTTAATTTTAATCACCTCAATAAGTTTAGAGCAGCTTCTCATATGCCTATAGCTTTATGATTTAACTCATATCAATGAAACCTCAGCAGGCTTTTTATTTTATAGACATAAAATATAAGAGATGAAGGTTATCAAAATCAATTCAAGTATGAGAATTCAGTTTTAATTTTTTATAGAGTTCAATTACTTATTATTTTTGAGTATATGATTCTTTTTCGATGTTTCTTTAAATACGCAGTTTCTCCTAGATGAATCATATTTGCAATATAAGAATTTCATCATTAGCATGGGAAAGAGAAAATGAAATTTAAAATATTTATAAAGACTTAATTTGAATGATGGCTAGCAGCAACCAGCAGATATTAGAAAAGACAAATAATTATAGAGTACAATAAATGCTACAGCAGCAAAATGATAGAACTAATGTCTAGGGGAGCACCAAGAATCAGGGGAGCAGTTAACGTTCACCTGTCAGTTAACCAGCCTCACTCTCCTCCTCTTTCATAAACAACTTTCAAAATCAAAGCACCTCTGGAGGACAGAGGAGTCCTCAGGTTAGCTACTACTCTGAAAATAACTAGCATATACATGCCAGCATGATCTCCACAGGATAACCTTTTTAAAGTAGACAGGGTGCTCAAATGAATATTCCTAATTCTACATCAAGCAAGTAAGATAAAAGCAGCAGCTACAGACAAGGACCTTAATCTAATAAGAGCTCTATGATAAGCTAACCTTAATTTCAAAGCGCAGGTGCAACTCTCCCTCCTCAAAATTTCAATAGAAATTAATAGAGCCCACTCGCAAGCACAAACTATTAAAATCTAATGATGACTGATAAGTACAACAGCTTGAGTAAGCAAAGACCGCATTAGGAAGTGGATTAATAGTTGAGGGAAAGGGTTCAAACTCCATCTATGATAGGAAGCATAAATACCTAAACTCTAAGTCATAGTGGGAAAAATTTGGTGATTCACACTTAATCGTAAATACAATATCCAAGAGACATAAGTCCTTACTAACATGATAAAATTTTGCAATGAACTTATTTTTTCTCTCTAATGATCTCTATTAAAGTAACGTCCAATCCTCTAAACAATACAATATCCCTAATTAGAATGTAACACAAAGACAACCTCGCTAAGTTTCGCCCCAAACCTTAGACTAATTATCAATCACAACCTCTGCTTAATAAAAGCCTAGGTTTTGTAAATCAAAGTTAAATATACTCGCCAAAAACAACCAATCACGGTTTGCAATAGTCCAGAGAAACTTTAATTACGAATGGTCAAAATTGGGCCGAATAAAACAATTAGAGAAATTCAAATCCGAAGAAATTTTCTGAACAGTAAATTCAATCTATTAACTACATGAACACATCATCTAATCAATCTAGCAGCTCAAGACTAAATCAAAAGCAGATAGAAACGAGCCAGTTGCTACTTCAAGTCCAGTAGTATGAGCAAGATGTAAGTAAGATGAAGAAAAGGCAGCCAAATGATTCCATCATCGAATCAAAGTCTTCACTTTCTGAAAAGAATTCACATATTGAGGTAGCACTTACTAGATACCTCCAAAATGAAAGAGGATACGAAAACTTGTTCATGAACACTGCTAATGACGCATCTTCAGATCAGATTGAGAAATCTCTTAACGAGAGAGTTTTAATTAAAATTTATATTTTCTCTCTATAAGTTAAGCTAAGTCACCAGTCAATGCGATCTCAATAAGTTATTTCTCAATAATCTTAAAATGAAACCAGATAGCAGATGCAACAATAACATTCAACTCAATAAATTGAAACTAAATCAACTCCTGACTTGCAATTTCAATCGACAACATTTCAAAATAACCCTAATGAGCTTATTGAAGAAATTAATTAAAGACCTTCGAACTTAATCAGAAGAGAAATAGGAGATGTTAAGTAACCTATGAAAATGAATTAAGCAATAGACTTATTTAATATTGAAAGAGATTCAGACCTAACTAAACCTCCTCTTTAGATTCTAAATGATAGCGGATGTAAGCTAAATTCTTAATTTTCACAACTTATTTAGACTCCTCTTTCAGTGATGCTAAAGATGGCTAGATAAAATTCAATTAGGGGGAGGTGAATTTGATCTCTAGCCCAACTTATTTAGGTCTTTCTTCTGATGAAGAAAATTTGTCAAACAAGTGTAATATTTTCTTCTCTTTAAATAAACTTAAATAGGGTATACTTGGGCTCCACCAAATAAATTGTCTGATATATTCAAGTTTCCAATTTTAAGTGCTGATAAGAGTCATAAATTTAATGTTTCAAATTAAAATTATAACTTAACTTAACATAGTTTAACACTTAGCAAAAGCCCTTTATTTTCTCTAAATGCAACAAGAATATCGAGAGTTCCCTCTAGGAAATGCTCAAATATACCTACTTCAATAAGATGGAGATAGATCCTATCATAGTTTCTGGAGGAAATTTTGAAGATGAGCATAGGAACCTATAATAAATAGCAAATAAGGAAACTAAAGCCCCCTTCGAGTACAATAAATAGCCACTTCCTCTAACTTTTAATGAAAGATTTCCACGCAGAAGACCTCCTAATGCTTAGTCTTTCCAGTCCGAAGATGTCTTAGACACGGTAGAGGAAAATGAAAACGAGAGAGATGTGGATATAATCCATGATTAGAGCTTAATTTTCAAGCAGGCGTCTCATTTCTCAGGATAGGGGGAGATAGATCAAGCTATTGAAAACTCTTTAAACAAGAGCAATATTACAATGGAAGATAATAACAAGGCCTCTCGTTCCAAGCCAAACATGAATATATAGCCAAATGGACAGCTCTCTCACTAAATATAGCCTAAAGAGGAAGTTAAGTAGGTGGAAATGTTCGACCCTCATCAGCTCAATTCAAATCTGAATACTTGCAGAGAGACTGAAAGAAAAAAGTAGAAGAATCCCATACCTTAAAGTGATAGATTGTCTTGCAATTCTGCAATCTAAAACGAGAAGATTTTTGAGTTGCGAATGGATGAGTTTAATCATGATACAAGTTTCGATACTCTTACTTCAGATAGACTCTTTTAAACTTAGACAGAAGACAATTACTAGATACATACATCGAGACCTACACAAAGGTTCAGCAAAGCACCTTCTTTAAAAGATTAAAATCATAACTAGGATGACAGTCTTATAGAAAATGAATTGAAGAAAATTAATAAGAACTTGAATACTTTTACTGTTGAGCATTTTAACAATCTAAGGTCATAAATCCAAAATGTAGGATTTTACCACGCATCCTAGAAAGCCAAAAAGGAGTTTAATTTAATCACTGGAGAGTCTATAAATACTTTGATGACTATAAAGGATGAGGAAAATGAAATATTTATAACCGAGGAATCTAGAGTATAGTAGCATTTTCAAAATTTATATGCGAATAATACTACGGCTTCCAAAAATATTTATCAGGAGCAAATATCATAGAGAAATGGATAAATTTTAAGTCATCAAGACAAGATTACTCAACTTCAAAGGATTAATCCACTTTTGAGAAAGATTGTAACTTGCGAGTAAACATTTGAGAGGAATCATCTTTAAATCAGCATTCTTCATTCTATACCATGCTGTGGATTTTTATCAACACCACAGATTCTTTACGAAAGTAATGAAGAAGAGTCTAAGGGCTATCTTGAAAAGAGTTCTTATTCTTAATTTCCTCTCAGTAGATTAATTTCTCCCTCAGTTCTTTACTCCTTTTCTCAAGTGTAGGTATCTTGGCTTAGCTGTGGTTTCGAGCATATTATGATTCTAACTTCACAAGGATTTATTGCGAGCTGGGGAGTTGGTGTTTCAGGATGCTTAGGGCATGGGGATTATAAAACTTACTTGACACCAAAGTTCATTGATCATCCTGAAATTACCTCAAGAAGATTCATTTCAATTGAGTCTGGAGGATATCACAATTCTGCAATAGACTCTGAAGGATAGCTCTTCGTTTGGGGCAGATCTGATGTAGGATAACTAGGTCTCTCAAAATCCTTGCTTTAACAAGACTCTTACGGCTTCGTGAGCTTAAGACCACAGCATGTTTAATACTTTCATAACATTAAGAGAAAGATTAAGTAGTCAGCTCTAGGAGAGGCTCACTCAATTGTACTAGATCACGAGGGGCAAGTCTATGCTTTTGGCTGGAACAATAAATCTTAACTAGGCTTCAAGCAGGAGTCGACTTATTTTATATCTTAATCGAGCTAAAGTGAGTAAAATTTCAGGATTTACAGAGTTGCCTATTTCAATAACTCGAAATGCAAGAGAATAGGAGCAGGCTCAATATTCTTTTCTAGCAGTGACCGAGGATGAAAGTAAGCTGTATATTTGGGGAAATGGATCCAACGGGCAACTCGGATTGGGAGAACTTAAGCAAGCTGATTCTCCTGTCGAAGTTAAAATTGAAGAGGGGTATAAAATTCAAGAAATTTTCTCTGGGGATTCGCATGTCCTGGCTTTGTTAGAAAATGGGAAAATATATGGCTGGGGTGATTCTATATATAAGTTACGCTTTTTATGAAGGCATCACGACATCAAAGACTATCATAAAGGGACTTAGAGAATCATTAGGCTCTATTAATTCAAATGGCTAGGAAGAGGATATTGACAAGAGCTTTTACAAGTCACTTACAAATCATACTACCATGAAACATCAAAACGTTATCAGTTCTATACCTAAACTCTTGTGTGAAGTTGATACTGCTCACATTTTCCTCATTAAAAAGAGATAAAACCCCAAAAGCAACTCACTCTCTCTTCCTTCAAGATATCTATTTTTTATAGGTCTTTTAAATATATCAAAAGTCAGCAAGATAAGGACTTTAAGGGCCAAGGTATCTACCTTCCAATCACACTATATGTGAAGTGAGTGAAAAAGACTCAGACTATGATGAAAAATCTCGACTCTTGAAAAAGAACGACCTGAAGTCTACGCTCTAAACTTGCTAGAGCAGCCTTCTTTAAAATATTTAGAGTTAGACGCATCTTAGTAGTAGTTTATCCTAGATTGGAAATAAGGGAGGAGAAATGTCTAGTAAGTCCAAAGGTGAAGGCCAGTCATAGGATACTTTTAATAAGTCAATCTAAAGGCCTAAATCACCCAAGCAACAACTTGAGAGAAGAGAATTTTTGGAATAGAAAAGCAGATTCGCTCAAAAGAAAGGCTCAGTGGCTGTTTAAATCAACAATCCTCTTTTGATTATAAATTATTGCGAATGATCTGTTTCATAACTATGTAAGGTATAATTTTATAATAGTAACCCTCTATCTTAATTGGAAGATTATGAGTTGCTAAATCATAGTGTGCTCTCTGGATCTAATCTTTGCAACTAAACTACAAAGACAAGTAGGCTTTAGAGAAATGAAATCATCAACAAACTAGAGGAATTCACTCATTCTCACATCATGAGGCAAGATTAATTTAACGACAGCCATATAAAGCAGTATAATAACATGAGTTAGAAAAATCTAAATAAGAATCATGTCAAGAATCTTAATATCCAGACTAGTCTAGGCGCAAGAAATCAGGGAAAGCTCCACATTTAAACTTCTAATTCAATTCTCGAGTCTCAATCTTCAAAAAGAATAAGGCATATTACTTCTGTAGGGTAGATTGATCTAGGTTTGAATAGCTCCTAAAATCTGATATAGAATACTTAGAGCAATAACTCATCTAGGCAAAGCCAGAGAGAATAGGATTCATAAATTAAGTATGTGCAAACTCAATCGCAGTAAAATAAAATCAAGAGAATCAGATCTCCCTAGCCAGGCTAGATTGTAAACCAGAAACTCAAAAGTTAAAAAGGAGGCAACTCGTAGCTGAATTCTCATAGCAATATTCTTAGCCCGAAGAAGATAGGCTCTAAAGTGAAGCAAGTCCCTACTCCTACTAATAATATTAAAATACAGAACTTGCAAACTTATAATTCAAACAACACTACACTTTAAAATCACTTACAGAACGCAAATAACAGAAGTGGTCTAAATACTTAATAGTTCTCTACTAGAAATAAAGCTTAGCAACTTAAGACGTCTGCTTAAAATTCTATACAAACTAATAGCATGAAGAAGGCTATGGCAAATACTACTTCCTAACAGAATCTTTAGCTCTAGGATACTCTTTAGACTGCAAGACTCAATTACAATCCAATTTAAACTGTGGTTACTCCGAGCTAGTATGACTCAGCATTTTAGCAGCTACAATAGTTTGCAGTGACAACTAAAAATGCAGTCTCTAACCTATTAAGCCCCTCAAGAATGCTTTAAAAGGCATCTTTGTAGAGTGGAATGATCTCTCTTGCGGATTCTAATCAACCTTCAACTAAATAATCAACTTCGCATCCAATCAAGCTTTCTTATTAAAATCGTGGATAACATCAAAAGTAGCCTAGCATTACCAGTCTTAGCATGCCTGCTAATAACAATCAGTCAAATAACATGGCGAGCAATCATAATCTTTAAACTTGTTCTGCTCTGCATCACACGCAATCATCAGGGTATTTGGCAATCGATAGGTCGATTTTAGCAAAGACTAACGGCTCTAGCTCTATGATTGGAATGTCGAACAATCAATATCACTAAGCTTAAGGAATCAATACACAGCCAATTAATCTCATACTGAACAGCACTATGAGCTAGGGTAGCACGGGCTTTATTCAGTTTACAGAGAAATAGTCCAGCAAGATTAGAGGTCCTAAAATGGGAATAAGCAGTGGGGCCTTGCATTAGTAAAAGACGGGAGGAAGAAGTGCTAAAGTTTCTCCGAAAAGTAATAGAAATAATTATATTTGACCATTTTGCATTTGATTAGAAGTGTCATTTGAATTTTCCTCTTATACATGTTTGGGGCAGCGAATGGAAAAAAGTTAAAACTGACAAAGAAGGAGAAAAAGAGAAAGAACCGAGCTGGCCACCATAATTAATCAGTAGAGTGCATTGGAAGATCCTACCATCAAAGCAACAATAGACTCACTACGATTAATTAATCTCAACAGAGCAGCTAATTTCTTCCTGACGTGGTTAAAAGCTCTTAGAACATTAAAGCAGGATCTATGAGCTAGGTCAGGTCTCAAAACCAAAATAGGCGACTAAGGAGAGACGATGATGTGGGATCTGCGGGACCCACGACAGGCGCCCAATCTTAAAATTTTGCTCCACTTCAAATCTAAGAGGACACATTGAGTGATGAGAGAGTCTCCGGCGCTATAAGTAGTTCAGAGAAGGAAAGCCGAGGAGAAATGCAATCGCAATCTTCTCATTCAAGATAAGGCTTTTCCTATAAGAAATCTAGTTTGGGAATAGGAGAGAAAAACGCCGAAAATTTAGAGACTCTCAGAAACCTCTACAAAGCCGAAAAGGAACTTCGAGGAATATTCTAATCTGTAAAGCAATACGAGTTTCCAATAATTAAGGACGCAGAGGGTAATATAAAGCAGATTGGAAAATACTAGCCTAAATATAGAAACGCTCGCATCCCTTTGATGAGGCCTTAAAACCCCCTTGTGTTTGACAAATTCTTCAGAGGCTAGCAAGAGGAACAGTAAAATCTTGAGACTGTTTCTGAGTCGAAGGATGAAGAACCTGCAAAGGTTAGGAGAATGGTTATCTTTTAAATTTATTTCTGGCAAACCTTCAAGCTCAGCAACTTAGTAAGATAATGAGAACTCGATGCTACCTCTAACTTTCAACACTCAAGAATTCAGAATGACCAACGCATTCCCAGGCTAGTCAACTCTCCTGGCCTTCAGAAGTAATGGGACACCTCAACTTTGGCTTCCTCAACATTCTACTCTGATTTAGTATTGGTTTAATTTTCTTCATTAGATTGCAAGAAATCCAAATTGAAAGACAAGTCAGAATCAAACCAGTTTCTTCAAAGCGACGATAAGAGCTAAGGCTATGGGATAAATTAACTTACTGAAGACCTCTTTAACCTCCAATTTAACTGTGACCTCCCAGCTCTTACTCAAAACAGCAAAAATGCTAGCAAGGCAGCCATAATTGACATCATTTCTACTCAGCCCAAATTAATGGCTAACAGACTTCAAAAATGAATTCATTATATTTTGTTGTAGTATAAGACCCTCATCGTCCCCTAACTCTGATAAAGGCTTATGAATTCCTCCTATAGACAAGAGGCCACAAATGAAAAACCGTGGCTAGAAGAAAAATCTCTCCTCTCTTATGATAAATTTATGAGAAAGTATTATTCCTAAGTGATTCTAATTCAACTCACTTCTTTGAACCAAGGCATGCGATTGCTTCTTGGCATCCAATACTTTGATAAGCTTTCCGTTTTTACCTGATCATCCTGTGTTAGCAACTCTCCAAGGGTAGATACACTTGAGTAAGACCTCTCCTTGAAAACATTAGTATGAACTCTAGCATATAGTAATTTATCAATATACACACTTTTGATAATTTTTTTGACTAAAAATAATTTAGAACAATTAGAAACCTGAGTATTATGAAAGTAGATTAGCTCACTGGAACTAGAACAGGGTTCAGGTAAAACGAAGCTCATAGCAAGGGCTTGAATTGTAAATTGGATAAAAAGAATATTAAACGACCGAGGTTAAAAAGAGGTGACTACACTAATTGTTGTTAATAAATGTGCTTTATAATTAAGCAGATCTTTGTAAATCAATATAGCGTGTGTAAAAATTATAAACGGGAGGAAGCAGCTGGGAAATGTCCATCGACTCTGAAATCATACCTCACAGATGAAATAAATGAACTAGATCTTGAAACAACAAATATAGTCCTCCAGTTTCATTCTACTAATCTTTGAGTTGATGGAGGAAAGATGGCCGTTTCCAGCTTGACTAGCACTCTCTTTTCCTTATTAATGAATAACAACAAATATCATATTGAATAGTAGTAAATGCCTATATATCACCTTCTATACGCTATAAGGAGCAAAATTTTATACCTCAAGTAGAATAAAAGATTAGTCGTTTTTCATAATTTTTTAATCACATAAGATAAAGTAAGTTCAATAGAATGGAGAGATTCTTGTTAACCATAAACAAATATTTCGAAATTAGCATGATATATCAATTTAAGCACTCATTGACAAAATTATCCTTTTAAATTTATTTGAGCTTAGTTTCAAAACAAGCAAGAGCAGTAATGAGAATAATCTCAGTTTGAATTACTTTAACTCCATCCCAAACATAATTATCCACAATATTAGAATTAATATAATTCAATCAAAAGTTTATTTGCACTTTATCAATTATTACTTCTCCTTCTAACTTCTTTAAAATTATTTCTTATCTTTTAGATCTATTACAAGATAGAATCTAAGCTGTGGATGATTTGTGCATTTTATCAAGTTAAAAGGAAATAATTTAGTCTCTTTGTTTATTGAGTTGAGATATTTCACTTATTCATTTCTTGTTTTAGCTCATTGAATATCTGGCACTCGATTTGGGTATACTTACTAATGCTATCATGATTTAAATTAAAATCAAATAGGTCCTGCTCTGACAAGTTAATGTTATACTCTGCTTCTAACTTATCGTCTCGCAATAGTTTAAAAATCCTCAAAGTCTCATTTAAAGATCTCTAAAATAACGATTAAATGAAACAGTTTACTTACACCTATGATTAAAGGTTACAGTTAAATTAAAATAAGACTTAATTGTGTCAATAAATAAATTTTATGCACACTATAATTCTTTTTCCTTGAAAGGAGTTTAAATTTTTATAAAAATAATTTACAGGTAAGAGAGTAAGCCCAAAGCTACTTGATCAAATAATTTAATTGATTATAATAAATTTGATAGAGATAAAGTTCCCCTTTCAATAAATACACATCCCAAACTCTTTGAGAAACTTCCATAGGAAGTACACTGGTAAATAGAGTCATCAGCCAGCTATAGAGATAGTACTCACTAAGTAGATTTATGATTATAAAATGCTGATTCAAATCTGGCAGCATCTATTCCAATAGATCATCAAAGTAATCTAGTCTCCACCCGATATCTTCATGGGAGAGAGTATAAAACTAGTACATGTGATCCTATCTTAAGAGGATATTCGACAGACTTCGGTACAATTCAAATTCTGTCAACTCTGAGTTGTTGAAGTTTCTCTTCACAATAATCAACTGCATCAATATGGATTCTTAACCCTTCACTAATCCAATATCTGGTCGAAGGATTTAAAATGCACCCAAAACGTTGCTCATCACATCCTAAAAATTAAAATTTACTTCCCGTTTCTAATCTTACTCTAATCTCCAAAGTATTAAACTTCTTATCTTACAAATTGACTCTGTACCTCTCGATTACTTTGTCCACGCGTTTCAAAATTTAGCTGAAGTCTACTTCAAAGTTACTCTCCTCTATGTCTTCATATTTAAAGATCTTTGATTCTCCTATATCAACACTCTGTAGAAGATAGTTTTGAAGTGTCTTTCTCTTATTCCTCAGTTGATATCTCCTCTTAGATAGGTTAAGCTCATCTTGCTGCGACTTCTTTTTGAACTCTCTGTAAAGTTCTATGCTCAAATCTAAGCGATCACTTATAGCCTTTGACCAGAAGATTTCTCTGTAATTTTAAGGTACACCCTCAAAGAATACAGTCTCTATATTCTATTGAGATTTAGTCTTAAACTCTAAGAACTTCTTCTCATAAGATTTCATATTTTGTGCCTCTGAAACTGCGCTTAGAATCTTATGAAAATGCTATCTCTATTCAAATGAAATTTTTCCGAAACCCGAGTGTTAAGATTGCTGAATCGATTCTATTTTGTCATCAAGATTGTATTGAATAGATTCATCCCAGAGCCTTTCTAAGACCTTGAGCTCTTATTCTCTTTTGATTTATGACAGCTGTTATAGTTTGGTATTTTTGTGAATGAAACTCTTTTGCCTCATACTCTGAATGAGATTTTGGATCTTCAAATACCACTCTTTAATTATACTTGGATCGTCATGTCTCAGGTCTAAAGTTCTTTTCTTACATATGATTGAGATGCATTTATCATCATAGTCTGCATGCAATTTGTGTCTTTTGAATACCTTGGTGTGATCACAGCCAATTTTAACATCGATTATCTCATTTGTCTTAAAACCTCTTTTACTTGAGATCTTTTCAGTAGGAGAAATCCAGAATATCTCACTCTCATCTCTGGATAAATAGACTTTCCTCTAATGAGGATCACCAGTTCTCCCATATTTTACAAATACGGTTCCATCCTAGATGAATAACCTTTGCTTCTGATTCTCATCCATAGAGCTGGAGTGCTAATCCTTCACCTTTCTAAAGAACTTTTCTTCCACATCAATTTTAGATTCCAATTATTGCTGCATGATGCTATCAAAGACATCTGAGAGATAGTCGTGACTCACTACTCCCTCTAATGCTAAGTGGCCTGTCTCTACAAAGTCTTTCTTTCCTTTTTTAAATCTTTGAGGAATCTGGGTGCTGTGATTTATAGAATTCAGGACTAAGGACTATTCGAGCTAGCAGATTTGTAATCTCTGAACTCCATCCCTAATTTTTAGACTTCAAATTTTCCTCGTTTTAGTTCCAATACTCATCTGAGAAGGCCTTGATTATGCGATCGATTTACTATGACTCTTTAGGTAATCATAAACATAGAAGATTATATAATCAAATAATCTTAGCTTCATAAAGATCTATCTCATGGCTTCATCCATCACTTTATCCTTGAATTAGAAGTGCTTGAAGAATTAAGAGTTCACTAGGATGTTGTTCTCCTTTCTTATAGCCTAAATACTCTCCTATTTTATTTTTGTTCAGTCCTTTCTGCTCGAATAAGGGAACTTAGAGAACAAGAAGGCTTCTTCTTCTGTTAGTTGTATTTTCCCATTTAGAATTTATTCTTAATGATCTTCCTTTTAATTGGAGTAGAAGTTTTAGTACTGAGTGATTAAATTTAAAAAGAGAAATTTAATTTAAGATTTGCAAGTTAATTATTTACACATAATGTATTCCCACTAATATTCTTCTTTTTTCAATTTTTCTAGTGGAAAACAAATAGAGTTTTAGAAAATGAATACTTTTTAATCTTTTTAAATTTACCCATATTTAAAGTTGCTAAAGGTATTTCTTTCATCGCTGTGTTACTGACTTATATTGAGATCCGAGAAGTTATTTACATCCTGGTATTATATCAACAATCCTTTCTTCTGAAGGAGGCAAATAGCATCATCGAACTTGTCGTTATTCATTTTTATCTATATTTTTAAAACAAATTATTTTAAAAATAAAATTATCTTATCTTAAAGAAATTTTGAAATAAAGCAAAGGATTCAAGCAAATGGATTTTTATTAAATTAAAAATAGATACATTTAAATTAATATACTCACTTTTATTTCTATATAAAATACCAGAATTATTTAGAGAACTGCTATATGATACTCAAATAAATTGATTAAAACATTTATTATTTATATTTAATTTAAATATTTTATCACTGCTTCTTCCAAGATTTTGGCTTATTTTTATTTCCTTGAGGTGAGAATATGAATATTTTCCATGAATGTTCTACTTTAAATCAAGTTGTGATTGTTGTGAAAATTCTAAGCAGATGCAAACTACTTAGGAGAAATAAAACATAAAGAAATTCCCCCATACTGAGGACTGCTGTTTTCTCTACCTATTTCTTTAAAGTTGATGTTGAGAGCTTCAATCCTTCGCTTTTTAATAAACTCTGGAGAGTCTTCTAACTTAATTTCCTCAACTTCAAGAGAGACATCTTCTTCTTACTCCTCCTCTTCTTCTATATCCTAATTCTTATTGAACCTCCTAGTAGGTGATGACGTGTTCATCATCTTATCATTCCTCCTATCATTATCGTTCATTCCTAGTTTGTCTTATTTATTATTGTCTCTCTCATTAAGCTCTTTTTCATCTTCGCTGTCATCTTCTAAGTCATCTCTAATGTTTTGGTTGAATTCATATTTGTGGGAGGGCATGGATTGCCACAAATTGATGGCCTTCTAGTTCTCATCTCGGATGTTCAATTTATTCCTATTACTTTGACTCCCACTCACATTTGAATTACTTCCCTAAATAAAGAGAGAATAAGAAATTTCGGTTCACAATTTAAGTTAACTACCCTCCAAATGATTGCTCATGGAGGGCCTCATAGTTAAGCTACCCTTGAAATTTCCACTTCCTTGTGCACTTGCAGAAGCAGAAGTCATGCTAGGCATTTTAAAAAGCTGAAGAAGCTGAGATGTAGTGATGGTCTTGCTATTCTGAGTATCGTTATTAGTCTTACTCTTGCTAAAGGTAGAAGGGCGCTCTACTTTCCCAAAAGTCAAGTTATTGGGACCTCTTTACTCCTAGGAATTCTTGAAAGTGTGAGGGTGCGGCATTCGAGTGGATGGAGAAGGTGGTGGCCTTTTTGCAATATTGGCTGCTTCTAAAAGCCGCTCTTCTGAGGCTTCAAGATAGTCGCTACTACTTGATTCTGCTCCCTATGTCGCATCACTCAAATTCACATTATCCTAGTTTTATGAAGAAATAAATAATTGCTATGATAGTTTATGATTTCCCAATTCCCGTCGTATTCTGGAGTACGCTGCTTCTTCTACCCATTTTAACCAGATTAAGTTACTTCGTTTTTGCCTTTTCTAGAATTGGATCCAATCAAATCTACATCTACATCATTTAGAGAATGCTCAAAATTAAATGCTAGATATTCTTCATAAGTTTAAGCTCATCTGAGCGGGCTTATTGGTCAAATGAATAATTAAAAGATGTATTATAGTTAAATGCAACAGCAATCACGAAGTCCCTAGGTTTACTCGAAGCCATCATAGATTTTTGAGTATTCACTGTTTTTGTCTTTGAAGTCTTTCCTTGCTTTCCAATCATTTGAAGATCATTCTCCTCTATCAGAAAGTTATCATCTTAATAAACACTCTCATATATTTTTTCATTTAACTTAATTAAATAACCTAAAAGAGATATTTAAGTGTGTATAAAGTTAGGTGGCACTCTGCTAGAAACAGGACTGTCGTTAACTTAGTGCAGAATAGTAGCTCCATCTCTCATCTGCTCTTCAAAACTTCCTTTCCTCTCCGAGAGCGAAATAATAGTTGACTCTTCATTCATTTTCACTATAATCAAATTATTCTCTGCTTACTAATCTTTTAAAAATTACATCCACCCGATATATTCTCCATCCTCTTTAAATAAGATTTCGACGTTAAATTATACAAATTATTCAGAGAGAACATAAATGAACGCTAACAGAGCAGCCAATCAGCAGGCATATTTACAACAGTAATAGCAATAATATAGAGAAGACTATCCTAGCAATCAGAGCTAGCAAAGCCACTACTCGCATAAGGAACACCAAGCAGCAGACATATCCCCCGCAGGCACTCATATGTCAGACCTGCTCAACACATCTTCAAATCGGAAGAACATAGATCAGTACTTACTGAGCGGCACTTTCAAATCATAGTTAGGAGGTGGAGAGCAAAGCAATAAGAACAATAATCCTTACTAACGAATATCTACCTTTGATCAGAGAACCCACTAAATCTAGAATGGGAATTAGGAGAACTATTCTTAACAGCAACTGTGGGCTGCAAATAATTTGCATAGCAATAGTGTATACAGTGCCAATGGGAACAACTTAGCAGCAGACTCGATGCTTCTGGAATCTCAAATGCAGACTGATCATCTTCTTAAATCAGGATTAAATCAAATGGATACTTAAAAATTGCTTGACTTAGTTCAGAAGTATAGTGGAACTGCTGCTACGAAGACTTAAGGTTCATATAGTTAAATCTTCTCTATTTAAATTTATTTTCAGCTTATGGACAAAGATAGTGGGACGCTTCTCAGAATACTTAGAATTTGAAGACAAGTAATGTGAGGCTGGGGACTAATACCTCTCCTTTCAATTTGAATAACTTAGGTGGGGACAGCAATAGATCGAACCTACTCTAAGATTTCAAGTGATATACACATACTTATATTCTTATATTTCATTTAAAGAAGGAACTACATCTTCCCAGCGGGGAAGGAACGATATAAGAATACAAAAATATCTTTGATTATTTTACTTTTTTCTAAAAAGAAGAATCCAGAATTTTAACTCTGGACAGAGTAATTAGGAATCTTACAGAGAAAATGAACAGCATCTAAACTAAAATGCGAGGCAATTCCAGGAGAAAGTTAATAAGAATCAAGAAGAGAGAATGAAAAGAGTCAATGATTTAAAAAGGAAACTTCAAGGGGGAGGAGATGAGAACCAAAGATAGGATGACAAATGTTTTTTTCTCTCCTTAATTATTTGCTCTTTATTCAATTAATGACTCTATGATCCTTCATTAACTGTAGACTGATGACCTAAGAAGTCAGGGAGATAAAACACCTGTTCAAAAGACTACAGACTAAAATCAGCAGCAGCAATTTTTTAATGATGAGGCTAGTTAGATAGACTATCAAGATGAGGAAGAGGAAGCAGAAAGGGAAAGATTGAGGATGCTGGAGATGATCAATAAGATAGTTGAGAGGCAAGAGTATTACGAAGCAGCATAGAGGGAAATAGAGAATTAACTCAACAATTCTCAATTAATAGCCTAGCAAATCTAGAATCCAAATAAGTAAAGCCCCTTAACTCCTTAGAGAAGTTTTTTGTTTGAGAATACGTTTTATGAGATAAGATTCGAGCTAGAGCAATTTCTAAGTCTATAATAGGCTATATTCAAATGCAAAAAATAAGATAGAAAAGTCCAAGGAGATCTAATAAATACCTCCAAATAAAAGGATGAGTGCTGATAAGATTCTAAAGGGATCTTAGCTTTAAAAGTCAAATATAAGCTAAATGAATTCTTCGCATTACACAAATCAATTCAACGCATAATCTCAGTAAACTTTTGTGAAGTAAAAACAAGGTCACGCTTTGTATGAAGAACATATAGAGAGATAGAAGAGATAAAAAGCAACTCTCGAGTCGATGAAAATTCACCAAGCTATGCAAGCTGCGAAATCTAAAGTTAACGTTAAATCTCACTAATTGGCTTACAAAAAGCTAGAAAGAGATATTGAGGCAGCCATTCGATATGTTGATTATGAGGATAACAGGCTCCTAAATACTACCTAAGTTGGGCAGCTCTTCTTCGTCCTTGGAGTTTTCAAATACCTGTTTAATGAGGAGTATGAGTTTTAGATGCAACAGTAGTAGCAATAATCCAATTATCAAATGGATCAACCTCTGAATCCTTTCTAGATTAAAATTGAGGAGAGAAAACTGAGAGAAGAAGAATTCCTGATGCAATTTTGGTTGAAGATAAATCCCTCAGCCGACGAAGTGGTAGATACAGAGATAGTCTTTGAATTCCTGAAGCTTATCTATGATCCCTATTGTCTCGCAAATGGAATTGAAAAGCAAGAAAGACTAGTTACTGAATATATCAAAGCTCTCAAAAAAGTCTATAAGAACGGTCCACTTTCAAATCACACTATCGATGAAGAGAGTGAAGATGTAATGAGCAGTGCTGACCCTTCAGCTCATCAAACCAATAATGAGATGAATGAACTGATATGGAGTGATTCCGATCTATTGAAGGCCATCCGATACCTTACTGATAATTATTTTCTAATTTTGCAGGGATGAAGAGCACAGCCAAAGGAGGAGGAATTAAAGTTCCAACCATCAAGTAACGAAAGGGCTTCTATGAGTCTTATAAGGAGTGTACTTTCAAACCACAGATAAACAAGAAATCTGAGCATTTGGAGAAACAGCACTGGGCAAACTTTTCTAAAACTAACATGCAAAAGCAAACCAATTATTGTAGGGTAGCCAAATGAGTTAAGAGCTTAATAAATCTAGCTTAGTCGGGAAGATAGTGAGTTCAAATGATCTGAAGAATAATTCTATCATGTTCAATCTAAATGAAAGCACTAGAGCGTATGATAATGAAACTCCTCTCGAATAGCAAGTCCTTGATATGTAAAACAATCCCTCCATGGTAAGAGTTGATCCTCAATAGAGAGTTGAACTTCTGCTTGAGAAGCAAAAGATTTAGAAAGAGAAAATCCGTAAGCAGCAATAAATCAAAGAGATGAAGGACTTGGAGGAATGCACATTTAAACCAGATATAGGAAAGTCTTAGATCTCTAAAGTGTAAATCTTCAATCCATCCACTTCGTAATACTAAAACTCTGATACATTATTTTTCCTTTAATTTACCTCATATCAAGAAGGGAAACCAGCCCATGAAAGACTTTGGGAACTAAGCAAATAGAAAAGAATGAACCTACCAGTTCAGAGGAATTTTGATGAAAAACTTGAGGAGCTTTAAGAGTGCACTTTTCATCCTCAGATTTAAAATATACACTCTCTATATTTAGTAATAATTCTTTAGATAAACAAGAATCCTAATCGCTCAGTATTAAGCAGAAAGAGAAGCAATGAATTCAACTTTTACCCTTAAAGAGCATAAGATGTGAGCTAGGATGCTGATGATTCAATTAACTAGTCTAAATATATTAAGGGCTATGACGAGACTGTTCAAAGGATCAAGAAGGCAAAGGAGGTTTAGGATCAGAGAAAGAAGTTAGTTCAAAAGTAAGTTATCTTTCTATATATTATTAATCTTTCTAGTATGGGAAAAGCCAAAAATTACAAGGGTGTGCCCACGAGGATTAAGCCTTTGAATTTGCAACGTCTTAGAAGGAATCAAATAGCTTCAAGGCGAAAACTATAGCACCATTAGTCGATGTTGAGATCACCATCGCAACTGGAAAGTAAGTTTTCTCTTCAAGAAAAATTTCTTAGGACAGCTCATATTACCCTGAAAGAGGGTGATGATGTCAAGTAAGTTGCTAAAAACTTTTGCAAAACTTACTCCTTAAATGACACAACGAGAAGAAATCTGGAGCAGCAACTTCTTGCTTATATCTCCTCACTTCAATAGGAAAATGCAAGCAATCTATAGATTTACAACAACAATCACTCGCTCGACCAAGAGCAATATATGGAGTAGCATTAAATACAACATCCATCTCAGGTCTCTTACTACTATCCTCACGAGAATTAAGTGCTGGAAAATTCCTAAGAGGATGGAGGCTCCAGTATGAGGATCCAGAGTTAGCAAAGGATGGTAGATTCAGCTCTGAATAATTACCCTGGTACTTAAAGTAATCACCGCAACACGACTATGCCTTCTGCCATGGGCTTCATTGGACAAACTAATGAAAGCCAAAGCCAGTAATTCTCGGAGGTTGACTTAGGTGAGAGCGTAAATGATGCCAGATAATCGCCTCATACATAGCCTCAGTATGAAGATTAGGATAACTCTGATAGGTAACTTCAATTTTATGAACGATAGGGTGCGAGAAATAAGCATCAAGAGATGAATGGAGACAACTTCCATTCTATCTCTTAAGATGAATAGAACGAGCAAGATGAAGAATACGAGTAGATTTAGGAGTAGGAAGAAGAAGAAAACTAGTCTCAATTTGAACAATAGACTATTCAAGAGGAAGACTGAAGAAGAGGAAGAGGCGCTAGTCACAGGTGATGATAAAAGAATTCATGATTATTTAGATCATGCTACAGAGGATGCTCAATATTATACTCAAGAAGGAGATGAGTAGAACTATTCTTATCAATAGAAGACTCTCCAATAACAATATGATGAATATGAAGAGAACCAATTTAATTGAAATCAAACTTATTATTTTTCAAATGATATTGATGATGAAGATGATAATTTTGAAAAATAATTTTATTAGTAAATTGATCAATTTCTAAATTAGGCAGGCCAGTGGTCTTCTTTTATAGAGTCATTATTTTAATTAAAACTTGGATCATTCACAAAAAGCAGCTCTCTTACTGAAATTATAAATATAATTTAAACTGCCTCATTGAATCTTTACTAATACTATTTTGCTTCAGGACTCGATAAAGCTATATTTTGCTTTTTCCTGAACCTATTGATTATGTGCTTCGCTTTCATATTGGATCTGTCTAAAAAAAGAAAAAAATATAAACCTCGAAATGTCTAAAGTTTGGTAAGCCACAAAAACTTATTATAAAGATATGAAGTTTGGAAATAATCGATGATTCCCAGTATAATTACAAAGCTCCCAAAAGAAGTCTCAAAGTAAAATGCATTTCTTTTGGTTTCCCTAATCTCTAGCTCATTAAGTTGATCCCTCTTCATGACTATCAAAAGCAGTGAATAGTTAACAGAGTTGCTTATCTTCAAAAAGCCACTGTCCTTGTAAGTTTCTTCTAAAAACTGACAGAATTCTTCCTCAAATTTCTAAGATAGCTCTATATTTTGATGTATGTTCATGTAATCTGTATAGTTTAAGTGCTTAAGTTTCCCCATGATTTCAGTTAATCAAAATATAACTTAACATCTTTTCAGCCTCTTGATTCGCAGAAAATTTAGTTTTATTAACATAGATAGATTTCTTATTACTGACTTTAAAAAAAAGCTAAATAAACTTATGGCTAGCTACTCTCTTAACTCTTATTCGGATTTTAAATACCACTAGTCTCTGCCCTTGTAGTTTACCGGTTGGATTTTATTGCTGGCTATTTATGAAATTCTTTAGATTCTTCCAGTAGCACTAAAAATTTAAATAACATTTTATTTTCACATTTGCCGCAGTGTCTCTAAATTATTAAAATGATAAGTTTATAATTTGATGTTGGAGTTTAAGGATTCTCTGAATGGTTTATTATTGGGACTTTACTATGTTTGTTTAATCTCTTCCTATAATTGATGTGATAGCTTGCTCTAGTTATAGTAATGGCTCTTTCTATTAAGCATTTTATTAGGATCTTAAAATTGCACAAGTTAGTCGGCATTAGAAGGGACGTATTCTTTTGTATTTTATGAAGACAGCTGCTGCTAATTATTATAGTTTGGATCTCCTAGAATCTCATAGAAGCATTGATCTATTTTAAATCTACAAATTTTAGTGTATTTTTAAATAATCTCTTTAAAGAAAAGTCTAATGCAAGAGATTTCTCTCTATTTTATTCAAATTTGGCTTTTACTTTCCCTCAGGAAACTTCAAATTATAAGTATAAATATCTATCTCTTTCAAATCATATCTGAAGATAACCTTTTTCTCATTTACAAAGTCAAGATTCTGCATGATTACAAAGTAGATCTTATTTACATCAGGTATTTTAAGGGAGAATAAACCGTAGACTCTCGCTATTAAGGTTTGAGGGTTTCCATTCACATATTCAGCATACATATCTGCAATCCTCTAAATATTGGATTTCTCTTTCTCTTCGATTTCCTTAATGATAAAACGGCGATCTTTAGTCATAATGACGTTGGTATGATTTGGCTTTTGAGTATTTACTTTTGAACAGTCTTTTTAAAATATTCTGTGATTTAAGTTAGATGCGAAGCTTATTTAAATTGAGTAAAGAAATAATTATATCTACTCTGCTTTTGATGATGGCGTCAAAACTAATTTTATGAGCAGCTCTTATGCTTTAAAAGATTCGAGGATGGTATTCTTTCAAAAGCACTATGAAATCTTTTTCGAAGCTGATGTAACTCCTGTCAACTAGTTTGGTCTAGTTTATCTTAAAATCCTCTGAGCTCTTTATAACGGAATATTTCTTAAAGCTATCTTTTATATCCTCACTCTCTATTTAACTTTCTTTCTTCATCGAATATTACTTATGTAAGTAAAATGAAATAATTTCTTTCCCATTATTCTTCTCATTCGATATCACTTGCAAGTTTTAAATTTGCGCAGACTTTTCTTACCTCTGTGCAGTTAAAGTTTCTTCTTTAGAAGGCTAAATAGAGCTCTGCATAAAGAAATAGCTGACTATGTGATCTACTACGGCTAATTTTATGAGATATTTCCTTCTCTACTTGCATAAAAACATTTATAAGATTTTTTTTAAGTTCACACTTGTTATAGCAAGTTTTCTGCATATTTTAGATTTATTGCATGCATAGTAACTCTAAAGTTCTCCCTTCTTCTCCTTTTCTAGGAGCTGTTCAAAATGTTGGCCTACTGCATCAAACAGTATCTGCATGTTTCTTATAGAGTTACTCTCTTGCAGATACACAAAAAGCGGTTTAACAGGAGCAGCACCTTTCTATTTTCCTTATTATAATTTTTCTTAGTCTTACTAAGTTTGCATTCTTTGCCCCAGATTGAACTCACCAGAGAATAGAGAAAGATTAGCAGATTTTTAGTTCCTAGTTGTAGTTCTCTCCTATCTTACAAAGTCTTTTCTAGATTAATCTTGAATAGATATAATTTGTAATTGAATAAATTGATCTTCATATTATTTTAGATTTATTTGACTTGGTTTGATTGCATTGCGAAGGCTCCAAGAAACTAGAGGAAGATATGATGTGAGGATTGGGTTCTCCAACATCAGTCCAGGAGTTTAATGTTATATCCGGATGACTCTCATTGTTTCGAGAATATTCGGCTTCAAGATCCAACTACGAATTACTCAGCTTTAAAGCTATAAAAATCCTATTTCTTAGATAGGAATCCCCAAACAGTCGAATTAAGGAACTCATCACACCAGAGAAAAGTATGATCAAATATACTGTTTTTAATTAAAAATATATGCTGAAAAGGAATTTAAGCTTTTAACAAATACTAATTGTTTTAATTCAACATTATTATTTTATTGAAGAGTATGAGTACTCTCAGGAATGTGATGTAAGTTTGACTGATTTCTTTTTCGAAGTAGCTCATAAGAAAAGTACTAGAATGAGTGAACCCACTAAATATTATTCAGACACACACAAAAATTACCAAGATTTAAGAAAAATCTAAAATTTCTTGTAGAAAAAAAATTTTCTTATAAACTATTTAAATATATTTAAGGTGATTTGTTCTCTTTTCAAAGTGTGCCTCTATTAGATGAGCTTTTTGACTATCACGAAAATTGAGTATGCAATGAATATGGTGGAGTAAATCAGCAGAGGAGCCAGAATCAATCTACCGTACTTATAAATATTAGAGCAAATTATGTCTTACTCAGATAAGCCGCCATATATCATGGCGCAAGTGCCCATCACTCCCAACCCTGAATCTCGAAATATTCCCACAGTTCCCATATAGAGCAACCCTATTCCAATCGAAATCAAGTGATAATGAAGCCCCGACATCTCTCACTTTGATTAATTGAAGTTTGAGATTGTTTGAAGGAAACAATGAGAAAGGCTAGAAGCATAGGCGATGACTGTCACCATACTGAAAGCTGTTAAGTAGCCATCAAAGATGCACATTTTTTGAGTATATAATTAAGCTCCCTCTTGAGTTTCCATGTATATTGAAATTAGGAAGTGGATTGATATGAGGATATCTGTGCAAATCAAGCCCAGCAAAATCATTCCATCTATTTTAAAGTTATTAACTGAACATAGTAGGATACATTTGTTTCAGCGAGTGTCCTGGAATTTAATGTAGCAATGACGGTGGGCTTTCGCGGTGACGTGGCACAACTGATCAAGGAGTTACGCCTGTGAATTACTTTAAATCGATTAAGTATTATATGCCCGTTAGGGGTTTTTAATTCCCTAACTATTATTATTAATGTAGCAATAGAAAACTATCAGAGATAGTATAATACTTGTCCAAGCAAAAGTTTGCTAAATCAAGCTGACGAAAGATGTCAAAGACTTTTTATCTTGTAGTTATGAATCTATTGAATCCATGCGCTAATATTATATCAATATTACAATTATGATGGCAAGATAGATGATCTGTTATCCAAATAAGATATAAGACAATATATCAGAGAGTTATATTATGAAATTAAAAGAAGACTGAAAGCAATGATAATCAATTCGGAGTACTTTCATCTTTCTCGCATTTAGTTAAAATGGATTCTATCATAAATCTTTTCTGAGTCTTGTTACTATTAACACTTTTTATTGTTGATCGAGGAAACTCGTTCGATTGCATTTGGCTAATTAAATGAGATGGCTCAAAATTATACACTGTATTTCTTGGTTAAAAATGCGCTCTTATAATAATATAAAGAAGTATAATACAAAAATACTCCTTGTGCTTAGAAATTACTTCCAGATAATAATGGTTGTCTTAATTATACACTATTCGCTTAAGGGCTTCCTCCTTAAAACTAACTGGGGCTATCCGCAGTTTTTCTGCTACTTCCCGAGTTTTGAACTATCATGCTACCTCTCCCTAGTGTCTTTTGATTATTTGGCGAGGAATTTACATTCCCAACTGTTCTCAACATGTTAGAATCAAACGCACTTCCGCTAAAATTGGTCCCAGTTGCTTAAGGATTTTAAGTAGGACTAACCGCAATCATAAAATTGCTCGCCCCTTGAGTTTGATATCTTGAAGTTATGCAGCTTTGCTTATCTGGAGAGTATTAAACTTGATTCTGAGCAACTGATTTAAGATAGATGCTGTTATTCTAGGATCCTTGGCTTTACAGCTTTGATAATCTATAGTTCAAGTCTTTCCTAGATGGAGTTGATATAGTCGTCTGAGCAGTTCCAATGATATATGTATAATTTATGATAAATTAGGATATGCTGTCTAACTTAATTATTTTGGAGCACTATTTGTGAGTCTGTAGTTGAAGGCGGTTGCTAAAGTCCTCCTTTGATTTTTAATTTTCCCTCTGAAGGTGTCAATCTCATTCCTGAGTTTGGCTCTCTACCTATAGATCTTGATTTTTAGCTGCTCTCATCTGCAGCTTGCCTTCTTGATTTACTCACCTCTATTCTCATTTTTCTTGGATCTTCTATCACATTAAAGCTTAATTAATAATAAGTAAACATCTTGAGATGACTTCGGCTTATCGGATTGATTAAGCCACGTTTGCTTAAATTTAATTGGCGCTCCCATTTCGTTTCCATTAGCAGGTGATCCAACTATAATCTCGCCTTCTTGCTGATTCACTTTTAGCTGAAGAGGGCGCTTGGACTTTGGTATCATATTTTGATCCCCTCCTGCATTTAGTTTAGGCGCTTTGATTTATCTAGTATCTACCATAGTTTTCCTACGCCTCATGCTATTGTTTAGCAATACACTTCCATCAGCTTAAAACAATTATAAAACACAGATTATAAGTTTCTCTAGGACTCTAACCTTCATCTAAGTTACTTATTTTTACTTTCTGCGATTGAATGTTAATTTTCTAATGAAGTCTCTTAACTCTCTTTTTATCGTGAATAGAAGGAGATATGCTTGAGTTCTAAGAAAGTTGAGACTAAGCTTGTTGATTCTGACTATTCTGATTATTGCCTGAGTGGTTCCCTTGATTCATTTGATTCATCGCAGGTGATACTGATTACCTGATCTTTCTTTGCTATTACCTTTATACTTTTGCAGGGCTTGAAGAGTTGAAATCTTTGGCTGACCTGTCTTTAGCATCTGGGCTCAATCCGAAAATTGGGTTCTGATAATTGCTGGAAGCCATATAAGTAGTCTGAGTGAATTATTTTTGCTCCTCGGTCTCTAAAGATAAAGTAGACTGCTTCTACTGGAGTAACTACTGAGTATCATACTTGAGTTCTAGCTCTTTCAAGTATTTGTTAAAGACATTTAGTTGCTATTTTTGCATTTTAGTCAAGCCAATTGGCCTGACGAGATCATGAGACTCCTTTATCTTCTCCTTGATATATTTTCTAAGTCTGTGGTGATTTTATTCATTGAGAGGATCGAGATATTGCTTTTAAGCATTCTATTACCCTTTCACTTATAAGTTTTAATCTTCAGTTTGACTCATCAGAGCAGAGTTCCTCTTCATTATCATACCTGGTGTAGTTAGAGTTGAAGATTTAGCTGGAGAGTTCTAGCCAGTGGAGTTCAAACCTGAGGGTCCCAAGCTTGCTACTAAACTTGCAGTAAAACCTCCATCTGTTGCATTGGTGGCCTCTTAAGTGCTAAAAATAGTTGGCTAGGTTGTCTGAGAGCGATATGTTGACTAGAGTCCTGACTTAGTGGGAGATTAAGAATCTAGGAACTAACTAATTCCGTTTGTATTTAAGCTAACCTTCTTGGCAGGGATAATAGGGAACTTTACATTTTGAGTTGCCATCATAGTGTTTGCTCTTTGAGTTTCGAGATCTGACCTCTCAGACAAGATTTAAGCACCCGATAATGTTTAACCATGATTGATGTTGTAGTTGCTGATGTTGATATTATTCATGATGATAACCTATCCACCTTGAGCATTGATTGGCATTATCTATTAAACTTCATCACCCAAGGGTGTATTTTAAAGAAGTTCACCGAATCCTAACGCTCTCTGATCATAGTTATTGAACTGTGAATTTAAATTGGTTTGAGACGAGGTTCTCTAATTTATGGACCTGAATCTTTTCTGGTCGACAATTTTAAATTGAATTCTTTAATTAAAAATTTCACTTTTCAAATGAAGATGGTTTTCACTCCTTCCTTTAAGAAGTGGTGATTCTTTCTCAGGAATAGTTTAATTTTCGTTTTGTCTTTAACCTGACTCTATACCCAGACTTAAGTTTCTTCTCTATTTGTTATCTTTGGAAATAGTAGCAACTCCTAGGGCATAGTATTAAGAGTTCATCCTTTTCTTAGACATTTCTGGACTTGTACCTAGAGATTAAGCTCCAGGATTGACTGCTTATTTAACCTCTTTCTATTTTTAAGATATAGTGAATATAAACATTTGGTCTCTTCATTTTCCAACAAGGGAGTTCTAAGAATCTTTTGAGAGGCCTTGTTGGTACTAAGTGAAGAGGCAATATTTTAATTTTCAAGTCTTTGCTGAAAAAAGAAGTCACTTGTCTTGTGCATTTAAGCAGATCCCATATTATTTTTACTATGAGGAGTCTACTAGTTAAAGCAGTCACCTTGCTTGACAGAATTTCGAATTTCGCTATTAGTTTAGAAGGACGGAGAAAATGGAGAATATGGACTGGCGTCTCCATTGCCTTGCTTTGATTTAAATTTCTTGATCTACTTTGTTAGACTATCTGTGTACTTATTTGTGTTGTCTTCATCTACTTCACTGATCACATCAATGGGTTACTAAGAAAATCTATGCGCATCGAATCTCTACTCTGCTCCTTCTTATTTGGGAGTTTAATTGCCCTCTGAGGAGCGAAAAGAATTCATAGAACTGTCCACTGAGTCTAAATAGCCTCTAGTCAATGGATTTAACTTCTAGGTGTAAGGCTGTACCCAAGGATGTAGGAAGATATACTTCATGTGGATTCTACTTAATGGGTCCACTCTCAGCATTTTATCAATCAAGTCTCTCACTTGTGGACTCAGGGAATCTTACTAAGCAGGTGGATATGAGTACTGACCCTTGATGATTTTGTTCCTAATCGACAGAGTATCCTTTCCCTCAAAAGGTAACTTTCCAGTAACTAAGGCGTAGAGAATAACTCCCATACTGAAAATATCTATGGCAGGATCTGCAGCTGTATTCTTGCCCGTTAGGATTTCTGGGGCCATATATTTCAGACTCCCTGCTAGACTCTTCTCAGGACTGTTTACAGCATAGAGCCCACTTATTCCAAAATCCACAACCCTGATTTCCCTAGAATTAGGAGAGGCGAAAACTAATCAATTTCAATAGTACACACATACATTAAATTCATAAACTATGTTGTTAAGTTTCAAGTCTCTGTGAATGATTCTCTTCTAGTGGCAGTAGTGCACACATTATATCAACTAGAAAAATATCTCTTTAGCCTCTTCCTCATCCAGTTTTCCTCTTTTCTTAAGATAGCCCTTTAACTCCCCTCCACTTGCGTACTCCATTACTATAACTATCGAGTTCTTTTCTTGCAGTGGAAAAGTCAGTTTCAACTTTACAATGTTTTAATGATTCAAACTTCGAAGTGCATCCGCTTCCTTGTAAACTTTGTAAATAGCGTCTGCCTTTAACTCTCTCACCTTAAGAAATTTGATTGCTACCTCTTCCTTGGTCATCTTGTTTAACGCTAGGTAAACTTTACCGTATCCGCCCTATAATAGACAAGAAGAAGTAAGTATCAATTTACTCGCGCTTTTAAAGTCGATATAACCTCTAACCGGGTAAGAGGAGGATGAGTAGTTAATAACAAAGACAAACTTTATAGAAGAAGGAAAATAAATTCTCTCTTCTCTCTTTCTCATTTTAAAATAGAGAAAGAGAGAAAGAGTTCTACACCAAACGAGAATATGTTGTTAACTTACTTCTCCGAGCAGTCTTATTTTATGAAAAGCCCCTAAGCATGCTCTGCCATCGAAGGACTCCCCTATATTGATGATTTAGAATTTTAAGATTAAGTTTTTGTAGCTTGTTATTTTAAAATGCTCTAATGAGTGCTCTCATACCTTGAGAAACGAAAAGGTAAGTATTATTCTCTAGTCTTCAAATAAAAGTAAACATTTAATATTCTAATTTCTCTAGTATGCTTAGTTCCTCCTCATCGACTATCTCCATTCCCGTGAATGTAAAGAACTTGAGTTTGTCGATTTCAAATCTGTGATTCCTGCCATGATTGGAAGAGCTATTGCTTAGGAAGGAGTTATTAGCGTGTGAGGAAACACAGACTGAGACTCCAAAAATAGTTTCAGCCACCATTTCCTTGAACATCAGCATCGAGATGTTTTCATTCTCCAAAATTATCAGCTTCGGTTGGAAGTTCGTCATCGTACTCACGAAAATCTAAATTCAAAAAGTTAGAATATCTACTCTTAAATCGTTCTATGATTCTCTCCTGTGAAAGAGGAAGGAAGGGCCGCAAGATATTGAATTTGTATAAGAGATAATTGAGGAGGAAGCTCTCTTACATTTAATTAATAAATAAAATTAGATCTTAAATTTTTGGCTGTGTAGGACTTATCATCAAAGTAGAAGCTGTCCATCATTTCACTTATAATTAGGGTATTAAAATCTCTCTAAATTACAATCAAATTGAGGCTTTACCGAAAACTTCGAAGAGCTTCTAAAGCTTGCTAAGCCTTAAATAGAGATCTAAGGAGATTAAGGATTTTATTTTTCGAATACAAATTTGAGAGGACAATATTCTCAAATTTCATTAACTATTTTGATAAAATTTTAAGTTAGGTATAAACTAAATAGATAGATTTAAGTCCTTTGAAACTATCGTTAAAATCAATAGGTAAATTTTTCATTTTGTAATATAAGTCTAAGACATTACTTAATCAAAAGCTGAAGCTTATAGAGAATTGTAAACTTGGCCGATATCTTAATTTTTAAATGATGCTCTATTAAAATCTTTTCCCCTGCTCTACTTAGAAGGACTTTGTAATGCTATTCTTTAAATTTGGCTTTATCTCGTAATCTGTAGAGCAGAGAGTTTTATCAGCTGTGCGCTCTAATTATGATTGAGAGCAATATTTTCCTCTTTTTAAGTTAAAGGAGCTAATATAAATAATGACACCTATAGTATTTATTTAATTATGAAGTAGCGCTGAGTTTCTTTTAAGGGGAGATTTGGTCTTTGCCTTATAAAAGACTCTTCCTTAGGTGACTGGGACTAAATGTAGCCTAGCCTGGTAGCATTTGATAGTCAGAGTTGCGACTTAACTTTAAGGGACTTTTTTGGCGTCCGTAAAGCTAAGCTACTTAATTAGCTTAAATGAAAGGAGTCTTCACACTTTTCCTTTTAGATTCCTATGTGATAGGGTTCCTGTACACTCTTTGAGCAGATTCAATATAGAAGAAGATATACAGATGCATTTATATATTCTCTGGCTTGTTTATAGGAGCTCTTTCTACTACCAAGGGCTGAAACTGGATTAGAATTGAAGTGGTAGTTTTGCAAAGTCATGAGTATGTTTCGCTTATCAAATGGATTAGGTGAGCTCTCTCGACTCTTCTTGTTCCTCTTATTTAAGAAGTTGCTATAAGACTTAAGCAAGGGACTCGATATGGTGGATCCACGCTCTATCGATTCGTTCCTTTAAAATTACTGATCTTCATTTAAACTACTCCTTTTCAAAATTAGCCCACCTCTCAACTAATATATTTTTAAGTCAATACAAAATAATTAAGCTCTAGACTTTGAATCTCGCTCGTATGAGAGCATCTTTGTGTCTATAAATTTATTCTACTTCTCCAAAAGCTTGTAGTATTTTTAATTTTCTGCAGTCACTGTAGTTTTCTGAGGCTAAATATCCTTTTCTTCCTCTTGACTTGTATCAGAGGGCAAATAACTATTGAAGCCAAGTCCTCCCTTAGTTCTCCTTCCATTATTTGAGTCTTTTTCAAAGAACTCAGTCCTCTTGTACTTTACTAAGGTAAACTACTCTCAGATATTAATGTGTTTAAAATTCACTATAGATTGGTTTATTCTTTGTGTAGAAAAATTTTAACACTTGCTTTGCGATCTTCTTTTGTTTCTTGTTTAGCTATATGCTCTAGGTTTCATCCTAATCTTCTTAATTAAATTTTAAATAAGTTAGGGTGAGTAAAAATATTATTGTTCTCCTTCTTATTGCTGCTAAGTTTGGAGCTGAGGTGTGGACTGCTTCATTTACACTAATTTATGAAAATGAGACTTTTCTGGGCGCTCCACTTGCAGAAGAATTGATGCTAATATAATTAAGATGCTTTCATGGTTATCAATGTCATGTTAATCCTCATCAGCCGCTGCTGAATTATAATTGCCTTCTTCTCTTGCAAGTTGCTAGTTTGAGGTCTTTTTGCTATTAATCCTAGAAATAGGAAGGAAACTCAGGGATGGAGGAGGCCTAAAGCTAGATCTTCGGGATTGGCTGCCTCTTCTTTCACCCTGCCTATTTGACTTAGGCATCACCTAAAGTGTGTTCTCAATCGGCTTTACTGTAAAGTCATTTAACTCTTTATCGGACTCTCAGTTCTTTCTTTTGTAAGCATGCCGCTCCCTCTTCTATTAGTCTAAATCCTTCCAGCTTAATTAAACTGGCTATCTTATGATTCTTCTTAACCATCTGCAATGAATAACTATCTCTCTCATATCAAATTAAATGTTATATAGCTAAATGATTTTGATGTCTCCGCCTCTTATCTGTCTCTCATTCAACTCCTCTTTAAAATCTTCCGAATTTTTAGCATCTTCTACTTCTCTATCCAGTGGAAATTTTGCTATAGTAAGTTTCTTTTGAAGCTAAGTGTTGTTTATAATGTTGCCTATCCCATTTTTACTATCTTTCTCGTCTTGGGATTTCTTGCCTGAGGATTTGAATTTGTTGCCCCTAGAAAGTTGGCTAGTGTCTCTACTCATCATTGAGCTACTGTCATTCTCTTCTTCATGAGGTGTTAGTCGAGGAGAGTTCTGCAAGTTACCTGAAGTGTTATTCTTCAAACCTGTTAGACTGACTCTTGACTTTTGTGTTTAGCTCTTTATGAAAATCTACCAATTTAATGACTGTAAGTTACAACAAAATATTATGAGTTTGAAGAGTGGCTTATTCTCCTTCTTCTTTATCTTGATGAATTTATAACTAGTGGCTTCTTAATGTTACTTCTCTCTCGCCATTTTAAGGGCGAGTATAACATTTTTTCTAAACCTGTCCCTCACATCTGGATTCACCCTGATCTCGCTCTAATGGAGATAAGCAGCTAAGGGGTCTCTCAGCTCCGCCCCTTGCCTCGCGCTTCTTTTTACTTTGCAATGCTAGCAACAGCAACTCTTCCTTCTGATCTTGTAGTCTCTAGCATCTCAGCTTTAATGTGAGTCATTAAATTTTTTGACAATGGAACATTTTAAAACAAGAGGATCAGTTAGAATCATTCTTGAGGAAGTAGTTTTTCTCCATATCAACAGTCTCTAAATTAAGAGGACTTAGATCTCTGCTTCATGCCTAAATCCTTATGCCTTCTTAGGGGGATCGAGCGGGAGAAGAGAGAAGTGATTCATCAGAGGACTTTTGCTTCCTCAAGTCGACTGTCTGTCTACTCTTCTTTTTTAAATGGACTAGATTTTCTAAGTCTAGTTATTCATATCTTCTGATAGCTGTTTTTCATCTTCTAGCTTGCCATTTTCTAAAATATGAAAAAAGACAAAAATCTCCTTACATGCGAGTTGAAGCTGCTGCCTCACTAATCCCTCCTCTTTTGGCTAGCATCCTTCAGAATTTGGATGAACTTGTTCTCATTTTTTTCTCGCTATTCTACGGCAACATTGTTAAAAAACGTGAAGACTTATACTTGGAGCAAGTTAGGCTAATAAGCTATGAGAGAAAGACTTACACATCCTTTTTTCACCATTTAGTTTCTCAATTATTGGCTTGAGGTAGTTAGAGTATTCTTTGGCCTGAGGCGCTAAGAGGCCTCTGTAAATGTCGTTCCAGCCTGGCGCTCTTGGAGAGAAAGAGAAGTTGGGAACCTTATCATAGAATTTGGTAGTATCCGCTCTGTTCCTCATCTTCTCTACCTCTTGCATGTTCATGAGTCTATTCTTATTCAACCCTCGCAAAGCCAAAATTAAAAGTTAGAAATCTATCTATAACTACTACTCAAAGTTTAAATTGCTTCTCCCATTTTAGCAGACTTCTTGGACTATTTGGACGCAGATGGTCTCATTCCACCTATAGAAAGTAAAAAAATTTGTTCGTTGAGTAAGTGTTAAGAATAATTACCTAGCTGAATGGATTTAGCACTTGTTTACGTAATAGCAAAGGCTCCAAGGGACCTCCTCTACTTTAAAGATGGTGGATATCTGCTCTGATTAAGATTAGAAAGTGAAAGGCTGGGTTGTAGAAAGGAGCCTTTGCTTTTAGTACTCATCATGCTTGCTTATTTTATGGATTTAGGAGGTGAAGAAGGTGCTGCTAATGCTTTAAGATAAATAAGAGTAAACAACTATTTAGGAATGTCGAGGCAAAGTTTTCGACTTGATAGGATTTGAGTTACTTGAGTGTAGGTATTAGTAAGTTTGCTCCTCCCTTCACAGGACTAGAGACCGAGATATGCTCTGCCTCAGTCTGCTACTATTGCTGCTACTGTTGTTGAGGGTTGATTTAACTCTTGGACTGAGTAGCTTAAAAATTCTTTCTTCTGACTGAGCCGTTGTGAGCTTCATCCCTAGATAAAAATCTAAAAAATATGGATGCTCAGGGATTCCGCGGAGAGGGAGATCTTTGCGAGAGAGCAGGCTCTAATCCTTAGTTTTTTATTCGGCTTGGGGAAGCCATGAATTTATGGGAGCTCCTTCAATCATTCAGGGCCTACGAACTTGTTGAAAAGATTTTGAATCCCTCTTCTTGCTAGGCATTGAGGGGAAGCCTTATAGTAAACTACGAAACTAGGGGCATTTGTATGCCTTAGGTAGGAGTTTGATCTTATTTCAAGCCAAAGAATAATAAAGCAAACTAATGAATTGGATTAAATTAATTTAAGAACTAGTCGTCATTGGTCAGTGAGTGATGTGTATTTTTATCTTTAGTAGGGGATGCAGCCATTGAGTGAATGATATAGTTTTATTTTGACTAATTGCAATTTATTCTCTATCTCCATTGGCAGCGGACCATCAATCAATTTTGATTTGCTAAGCGTTCTTATAGCAAAGATAGGAATTAAATCTGCTATTCACTTCTTTTAATCACAAATCAGCTTAATTTAAACACTCTTACTCTATAATCATTTATCATTCATATCTTGAATCAAGTATAAAACTCAGTCGGATTAAAAGAAAGAGAGATGAAGAGTGATTGATCTATGAATATTATGAATTATTTCTGCTTGAATAATAAAGAAAGCGTGTGTGATGGTTAACACTGAAGCTGAGTCCATCTTCTGGGAAGAAGAGGAGCCAGCAAGCGGGTGCTGCTCACTTGTGGGCCTTGCACTCAACGACGACCTTGCCGTTGACGATATCGCCGACCTTGGCGCAGAAGAATTCCTTGATGAGTTGCTTGTCAGCCTCGGAGTCGAGGGTGAGCTCTCTCTTGGTGTAGTACTCGAACTGAGGATGGTCGATCATCTGCTGAGGGATGCCCTTGCCTCTGAAGAGCCAGACGGACTCGATGTCGAGGTTGGGGACCTCTCCAACGATGGCCATCATGGCGAAGGTGTGGCGTCTGAAGGAGTCGATTCTCTGGAGGAAACCGTTCATGAGGTTGCTGGTTTGGTAGAGCACGACACCCTCACCCTCGTACTTGTCGTACTTGGCGTAGTAGAGGCAGTAGCCCTCGTTGTCGTAGTTGTTGAAGAAGAAGTCGATTCCCTCGGTTCTCTTCTGCTCGTTGGGGAGGTTAACGAAGTAGGTCTTGAAGGCCATGATGTCGAACTTGCTGGGGGGGAGTTCGTCGAGGGGGTCGACGGTCTTGACGGGAGCGGACTCGGCATCATCAGCTACCTTCTTGGGGGCAGCAGCGACGGCCTTCTTCTCCTCCTCCTTCTTGGCGGGGGCAACGGCCTTCTGGGGCTTGGCAGCGAATTTAACGTGACCGAGTCTCTTGACGACCTCGGGGAGGGCGACGAATCTCTCGAGCCATGCGGCAACGTTGGGGGCAACTGACTTTCTGAAGCCACCATCGAGGGCAACCTTGGAAAGCAAGGATGAGGGAGAAGGCGACTTGGATGTCAGCAACGGTGAGTCTATCTCCAACGAGGTAACCTCAAGTGAAAATTAGAAGCTTCTTTCATTACCAAATGATGTCATGGTTTAGGTCTTGCCCTGGAGGTGGGTGTTGAGGACTCTGACGTGTTCCTTGATCTCCTTGACGGAGTTGTTGAAGGCCTCAGTCTCGATGCTTCCGTGGCCGAAGATGGCTTGGGCGATGACTCTGAGGTGGGGGATGATGGAGGTGGAGGCGAAGTCAGTGAACTGATCGATCTGAGCGCTTTCCCAGTTGTTGGCTCCGACGAGGTTGTTGGCAGACTGTCTAGCGATGAACTTGGAGATGGCAGCAGACTCAACGATGGTTCCGTTTTCGGTCTCGAGGAGGGGGTACTTGCCGGTGAGGGACTTGGCCTTGAACTCCTTGGACTTGGCAACCTCCTCAGAGACGACCTCCTCGGTAAGTTGAACGCCGGCGAGGCTGGCAGTGACGGCGACGACGTCGACAAAGAGATTTCCGAATGCTTTGTTGGTGTAGAGCTTCTATAAGGCAAAGGGTAAATACATGTGCATTTTATGGATAGATAGGAGTGGATTTGCATGTGGGAATGAAAATGTGAACTTACCATTTAGGATGTAGGTGTGGTTGGTGAAGGTTATTATTTAATATAATGATTAACTCAGACGACTCTCACCCTAAGTAGTTAACCCAACCACTCGCATCCAAAGATATTCTTCTAGATGATTCCTTTATGAATTCATCATATAGTCGTAGTCAAGAGGGATAATGAAATTATAAATTTAGACTTTCGAAAACTGTGATTCTATGGAAAACTAAGGAAAGAAGTGTTATCTCATTTTAATTTTAATATATGAAGTGTGTAGTAGCAGTAGGAAGCACATAATTTGATGAACTTATCTCAGCAATAGACAATCTAGAATTCTTAGAAGGTTTGCACAAGGCTGGCTTTGGATATCTCCTAGTTTAGAGAGGAAAGTAAGTGCCTAGACATTTTCTTAAATATGTTTCCTACTTTATTCTCTACTTCTAATTCTGTTAAATTGAAATTGCAATTTAGTGGAGACTATGAGCCGATAATACTAACTTCAACAAATAAATTCCAAGTGGATGTGGAACGCTTTGTGGTGCTTGATTAGATAATTTACAAAGCAGACTTGGTGATATCTCACTGTGGAGCTGGAGTGCTTTTGGAGTGCCTGCGATCAGATCACGCATTAAACATCGCAGTGTGAATGACACATTGGCAGATAATCATCAAATGGAACTGGCTAATAAGCTTTCTCAATAAGGATTTAACATTTCTACTACTCCTAGCTAACTCAAGACTGTGCTTGCTTAAGTAAAGCAGTAAATTAAAGCGATAATTAGATGAAATATAATTCACTTTTAAGTTTACTTGATGACTTTAAAAGCGGAAAGCAGCAATCGATCAAGAAATATCCTCAGCCATAAGAAGGTGTGATTGTAAACTTGATAGACGAAATGATCTTTAGTTGATTTCTTACGTGTTTCTTAATCTTCATCATCCATGATGCGAGCAAGAAATAATGAGCGACAAGCTAAGTGAGAATTTGAAATTAAATCTTAAGTATATTCTTTTTTGATAGCTTAAAAAGAGTGTAAACTCATCCACATGTTAGATTGTTAAGAGCTGACTTAATTATTGCCCTTAATTATAACTCTCATACTTAAAATTAGTCTTAGCAGCTCACATTATCTAGCTATTTCTGAATGAGCTCTCAAAGCTTTTCTCCTCGATAATCCCTTGCTGCTGTGAGTCTAGATTTACTATCGTTCTTTCCACTTTAACAGGTTTATATTTCTGGCTTGCTTAAGATTAAGAGGAGTTCTTCTGCTTTTAAACTTTACTCTAGCTTGGATCCTAGACACTTAAGTTAGTTTATTTGCCGTTGTTGTTATTTAACTTAGAGAGATCTAGAGTAAGTTTCTGCTTGTGCTCTTTACTTAAGTTAGAGGAACCGAAACGACTGCTGTTGCTTGGACTTCCTTAACCCTGACTATAGTCTCTATCTTTCTCATTAGCCAAATGAATCGACCTTTGAGAGCCACTCTTTTGCATACCCATACTCATAGCCTTGATAGAAGTATTGGAGGTTTGCGAGTTTGAGCGGCTGTAATGATAGTTTCCGTTCATATCTTTGACAGATCCCTCGGAAATTTATTCATCTTCATCTGCGAACTGATCTATGTTTCCTTATGAAATATATTGCACATCCATGTTTGAGGAATTATCGTCAGAGAGTACAACCTTTGGAGAGCGTGAAAGCTAGCTCAAGTTTTATGCCCTCTGAGTGCTGCCCTTTATCCAACTCTATCTTCGAATGTTGGCTGAGAGATGATTACCACTCAGCTGAGTCTTTGTAGTTCCCGCCCTGCTTCTATTATTCATCTATTGGAGATTTTTAGTAATTGTGCTGGTGCTATTCTTAGAACGATTTTCCATCTTTATTGAAGTTATCGTGTAGTTACTCATTTAATCAGCCTCACTGCCACTCTCTCCTTCTATCATTTAAACCTTATTTATGTCGCTTTGGCCCTGAAACCTACTCAGAGTTTTGTAAGAGCTTTGCTAGTTTTACGAGATGCCTCCTGATTTCATCTAGACTGAGGTATTAGTGAAGTTTGAATTCTAGCTCATCACTTCATCATCCATTGAGGAATCCACTCTAGAAGAATTTATACCGCCTCCATACTTCTTAATCTTAATTACTTGGCCAGCAGATTCCTGGCTCCCACTAAGTGAGGATATACCTCTAACTGGCTGGCCACCAGTTGGACGAATATCTGTGTCAGATTCAAAGCTGTCATCCTAGTCGTCAAGCTAGATCTAGATCACCTTTTTCTTCTTCTCTCCAATGTTAGATGTTCTTTTGACTTGTCCCTGGCTCATGAAAGAAGAGTTCATGCTTCCTCCCATTTTGCCTCGAGTATTCTACCTCACTATATTCGTGTCACTATCCTAGCTCCTGTTGTCCTCAGTCATAGTATCATTAATCATAGCCATCATTCGACTGGTGTTTGCATCTTCCCCTCCTAGTATTTGACTCTTGCTCTCCTCAACAAAGCTTTCATCTTCACTGCCCAGCCTTATCTTTCCTCTCATGCTATCGTCATCAACGCTGCTGTGATTGTCTTAGTGAATTTGCTGGACGAGGGTCTCCTGTCTTTATATCCCAGTACTAGGCTTATTAGGGGCTCGCTCACTTCCTTGATTCTTTGAGTTCATATCCACTGAGGGATCACTTTACAGATTGCCATCATCTGCAATCTCGCTTAGATCTAAACGAAAAGTTATTTTATAATTCGGCAATTAATTATCTCAAGTAATTGATATGGATACTCAAAATGAATTTCTTATTGCGTTTTACATCTTATAATTTCAGGATTTATGTTGTAAGCTTACCTTATCTTGCATCAGCGTTAGAATCCGGGCTGCCTATCATTCTCTCCTCAGATTCCTCCCCTTCATCATGAGAGAAGACTTCATGCTCCTCTTATATAGGCACCTTAGTGTTGTACTTATTCTTCTGCAAGTCGATAGTATTTTAGGTCAGGAATTTGCTGTGGCTGCCAGTTGATTTGGGCGAAATAAGATCCGTACTCACCGCATTTAATCCTTGAATTAAAGCACTATTATTATTAGCTCTTTGATCTCTGGAGCTCTAACTTGCCTTGGGCGAAATAGATCGCTATTAAACTAGAACGCTTTCTGATTAGACTTGGGTGATCGGTTCTACTTGTTGGGGTTGCTATTGAGGGTTGAAAAATTTGGTATTGGGTTCTAAAAGTGGTGATTGCTCTTAAAGATTTAACTATGGTGACGTTTGCGGTGTCGCTTGCTTAGATTTTGGGCTTTGAGTATTTATAGAATCTCTTGTGCCTTGAGTTCCCTTCTCATGAAATGATTACTCAGGCGACTATAATCAAAGTTTATGATAATTCAATAAAATTTAGTTGAATTCGTGAAGTGTGAGAAACGTACATAAATTTGAGAGGAATTGACACTTTCGTAGTCAAATGATTATTCATTGGTGCCCACTTCTTCATTCTGTGAAATATCGCCATCCTGGGTTTTCTTAACCCTCTTCTTCTTTCTTCTGTTCGATCCTATAACTAAACTTGCCCGCTCAATTAAAGTTAGACTCTTTATTTTACTAAGTTTAAATAAGATGTAGATATATTTACTGAGGCCAGTGGAGGGAAGTCGAGGGTCGGACTAGTCTTTTATCATATCCTCGCTTTTCTCACGATTTAGGCAGCACCCTGAGAGTTATGATCCCATTTAATTTCGCTTATCAGAAACCTTTTTTAATTTAATTTTTATGAAATAAACCCTAAACAAAAGTGTTCATCTCCTATAAATTTTGAAGCTTTATTTATTATCGAAATTTAATCTAAAAATGGAGAAATTGAAAAAATAATGATCAATGTTTTTACAGCTTTTTATTTAAATAACCTAAATTTTGATGAATACTTTTTTTCATTTTGATGCTCTCTCGATTATAAGCAAAGTAATTTTAGATTGATAGGAATCACTTCAATTATTTTTGCATAATTTAAAATGAAAGAAAATCATTGGATAATAGAACTTATAAACTTAAGAATTACTCCACATTTAAGACAAAAATAATATACTTGAATGGCTGATTAAGTTAAGGTTTCTTATAAAACTAATTATATTCTTAGCACTAAATCACACAACTAAATAGGCAAATACGAAAAATTATATCAATAATCCATAATACAACTACTCTCAGCCATTATCAAATAACTTAAAAGGTACTTATACCTCAGTTGAAAGCAAATCTGATCGCTTTCCTCAAGCAGATTCCTCATTTTTAGGTGGATTGGTGAGGATGAAGCACTCATAGTAAACTGCTTCTTGCTTCCTTTGCCACTCTAAGGAATGCCAAGTTCTTGCTGCTACTGTTACAAATTGGCATTCACATGTAGGTTCTTTCGTGAAGAAAAATAAGAAGGAATAAATACATCATGAGCGTTTGTGATGTTTGATTCCAGAGCTTAAATGATTCTAATTCTAAGCACTCTACAAGAAGTTGTTATTGAATATGTTAGCTGAATCGTTCTGTTTCTAGTTAGAAGAGATATTGGTGGTATTTAGAGATTCATAGAGAACGCTATTGTTTCTGGCGCTTTACATTCTCTGGTGTTAATTTTTATTTGCCAGTCTGTTTATCATCCTGATATCCTCATCCAGCTCGGCGAAATTCAAGGGAGTCACTAGAGAATCACCTTCGTTCACACCTCCTTACTAGCCACTGTTCTAGCCAGGTCTGACTCTTATTCTCTCAATCTGATAGTACTCGTTATCTTTCTAGTATTCCATAAATAGCTCTTGCTAGATCTGGTGAATTTTCCTGTTGCTCTTCTTCACCTTTATCTTTCCCTTGAGAGGATTAGCTTCCTTCCTAATTGCTGCCTCTATAGCAGGTTTACTCTTGCTCTGGCTATTATAGCGCAGTGAATTGGTGTTTTTATTTTTCTGATGCGCAGCTGCGCTATTGTAAGCCTGTTAGTTTTACTTTGATGGATGAGGTAGGTGAAGATGATGGTGATGTCTCTAGTTTTACTCAATCTGGTAGACATCTTCATTTTGACTTGAGCTGAACTAGCTTGTATTGAGCATGCCCGTAGCTGCGATGACTTACTGATTTTTATCTCCTCCTTGCATTTCCAGTCGCCTTTGTTCCTTATACTGTTGCACCATTTACTTCACTCTGTTGTGGAAAGAACTCATTACATAAGGCTGCTGATTAAAATCTCCTATCTTGCCTTAGTCATCATCCCCTGCGTTGTGAAGGAGCCTCTATTCCTTTGCAGAAGCATCTGATGACTCTGGCTGTTCAGCAGTCTTCTGTCAGGACTTGTTTGCCTGGAGTGGTTTTGGGTCCTCACTTGATTTGTATACACCACAGACTCGTCCATTTGGCTTTCAAAGCCATAGGGATCGTCTTGCACCTCCATTACGTTTCTAAGCAAAGGTAGATTTGCAGTAGTTTTTGAAACTTAAAGTCCTTGATAGGCTGAGAGGTTGAACTTCTTCAAATCCTCAAGCTCATTTTAAGAGAGCTCTTCTTTCTCTCTTCTAACGCAGCAAGTTGAAGTGTTCGCTCCCATTTCGATGCAATAATAAATTTAATTAAACTTCTCTCTATCTCAGACTTGGATTAGTTATGAAAATTAAGAGACTATGATTAAGTCTATATAAAAAAATTTTAATTATCAACTTGGAGGTAGATTTCTTTTGATAGTCTCAATGTCTATCTGTTAATTATCTTGGATTAATTAATCTCTGCTATTGAAATGAACTTCCCCATTGTCGTTTTCTATTTTCTACATTTCTGAATCTATATGTGTCTAACTCAGCTACAAAAGCTCCTGCTACCTCTTAATCTTAATTCTTTAGACTCGCTCTCTCGAAAAAGATTGCCTCACTCCTATTTTGACATGTTCAAGGTCTTCTGACTATTTTTGCAGTCCTTTAATGCTAAAATTATTGACTGAACTTCTTGAAGCACCTTGAGGACTTAGTTCTTCTTCTCTCAGCTAGCTTTTAGGATCGTATTGCTATTTTCTCTGTCTGAATTATTGCTCTGAATGATTTTTCTACTGCTCTTGCTGTCTCTTGTTGAGAATGTTTCTGATTTAGTAGTCTCTCTATTCACTTTGGCTTAGGTTACTTTAATTTGTTGAGCTATTAAGTTTCTGATAGTTAGCTGCCTGTGAGGAGTTGATAGAACTTTAATTGCCAGCTAGAATGCTTCCCTTCAAGGATGTAATATACTGATGCTGATGCTAGTCACTACGTGAAGGATAGTGATTATTTTGCAGCTGAGAGGAAAGATTGGCTAGATTAGGTAAACTCTAATTGACAGCAGCATGGTTTGCATCCTCAAAGTTCTGCAATTAACTTTGAGAGATATTTGTAACTGACTAGTTTATCGCAAGGTCATGTCGCAAAGATGGTAATTACTAAGGTCTGCTGCCTAACTAGGTGTTATTCTGATACATTCTTTAAGGCTAGTTGTTTCTACTCAGAGCAATAGCATTTTAGTTGTATATCTTGTAAGGAGACTGCTCTTTAGACTGGCCTTTTCAATAAAAAATTAATAGCTTATTTTTCTAATAGTCTACTGATTAGATTAAGCATTAGGAGTGTGGAAACTTGGTACTTGGAAATTTTAATTCTAAACTCCAGGGAGTGACACTAAGCTCCCTTCATGATTGACTAGCTTCTACTTTAGACTAAGTATCTCTCTATCCTTCGTCTTCACCTGAATAAGGTTCCCTCTTGTCATATCTTTCAATATTTCAATCTCACTTTGCTTATCCTTGAGATCATTCAGAGCCTTTCCATACTATTCAACTTTGAATTTCTTAAAAGTTTCTTATACGAATTTCACCTTCTATCTTAGTTACTCATTGCTTTTAATTATCTTACTCAAGCTCTTTAATCTCTCCTCGAGCTCATCGTTTTTCTCAGTGACTTCTTGAAAAAGTTAGTCATTCTAAATTTGAAGTATTTGAACTTGACTATTAAGTTCAGTGTTCTCTTTACTCAAAGATATGATGTCTTACTGCTGGTTCTGCATTTCAGCTTCCAATCTTTAAATCTAGTCGCTCATCTATAAATTCTCAGCTTCTAAATGATCGTTCCTTATCCCCAAATTCTTGAAAACATAAAGGAAATGAGTTTAATTCTCAAGCTTATTCTGATATGAGGATATCTCCTCCTCATAAATCTATACTTTCTCTTCTAGGATTCTATTTTCCTCCCACGCATCTGGTAATCGGCAACTACTTTGAACTCTATTCGATAAAGATCAAGGTAGTATTTGGCTTTCAAAATAGCGAATTCTTCAGTTTGCTTCTTGTGCTTTTACAAATTCATCATACTTCTTCAGCTAATCTTTGAGGCTAAAAATCTCGTCATTGAGTGAAGTTATTTTCACATTTCTCTCTATTATTTACTAGGATAAATCAGACATGTTTAGCCTCTACTCTGATATCTCAAAATCTAAAAAGCATTTATTCATTTAATAGAAGAAGAATAAATAAATCCTTCTCTTGTAGAGTGTATTCTTTGTTCTTTACTTAATGCTCATAGGATAAGATCCTATCTTCCTATTGTTCTTACTCTCTTATGGACTGTTCATAGAGAGTTTTAAAATTTGAAGAAATTTCTTTCTGTTCTTCTAACTCAACGACTAGCTTTTTAACCTCTTCTTATAATTCTTTAAATTCTTGAGACTACCTTATTATTGATTGATATCTCTCGAGATACTCTTGACTATTAACTTCTAAATTGATCTTCTAAACTTTTGTGGCACTCTCCGATAAGCCTGATCTATTAGATCCAAGAATGAGGAGGTTGCTTTATTTCCCTTATTTATTTGACAAAATTTAAATAAATTGACAGTGCTTGTGAAATATCCGATCTGGAAGTTTATTTCTAAGACTCTAGTTATTTTTTATCTTTAGCTACTTTTAAGCTTACTCAAGCTATTTTTGTCTTATTTAGATTTCTTTCTTTGATTTAATTTTCTGCAGCTTCTTCATCATCTGATGAAATTTATGTCTTGTTCTTTTTCTTTAAATCTTAATGCTTGCCATTTTTCATCTTAACTTACTTTTACTACTGCTAACTAATTTGTAAATCTTCATCTGAGCTTGAGTCGGATTCCATTTTAACTGGATTTCTATTTTGCTTTTAAGTATTTAACTTTTAGGAAGATGTTTTTGTTATGACTTGTTGTCCTTTATCGCTTTTTGAATACATAGATTCTTCTTCTTCTTGAGAAGAATCTTCATTTTATGATTAATTACCAGACTCACTCACTTCTTCTTCGTCTGAGCTGTTGCCAATTTATACTTTTTATTATACTTTGTTAGATTTTTGCTTTTGGTTATCGTTCCTTGAACTTTACTCAGGGCTCTCTTATTCACTTGAACTTTCTTCCTGCTAGTCACTTGATTAAGATTTAACTTTAGGCTTCACAACTTTCACTTCTATGGCTTCGTTTTCTTCCTCATCAGATTCCTCACTTATTTCTTCTTGGTTTGATCCATCATCTTCCTCCTCTTCTGAAGAGCTTGGAGTAATTACCTTTACCTGTTTTTGTTAAATGGATGAAGAAGATTCAACTTATTTCTTTTTTACTTATTATAATGCCGTTTTATTAGTTTACTGTTGCACTTTAGGATTTTACTATTGTTTTAATGCGTAGGTTTGCTGCTACTAAGGAAGTACTTTACTGCTTTTCATAGTTGGCTCTTCCCTCATTTTTTGAACATTCTTCACATTTTAAGAACTAGTTTTAGCTACATCCATCTACTTATTCTTAATCTAGCGAGTATCAGGGCTAAGTTCAGATTTTGATTGGCTTTTGTTTTAAGTTTTGGCTTATTAAGAGACAACTTTTACTACGGACGAGCTAGAAGAAGCCACTGTAACTTATTTGGCTGGTGGCTATTTCGTAGATTATTAAGGTAAAATAGATTACGATAATTATAAGATTAGGTTACCAATTTTAGGGATGGCTTCTGAATAACTTTATTTTAGTTGCTACTTTTTGAGAAGTAAGTTTGGCGGGTGGGCTGGAGGCTTGGTCGTCACTGCTCTCATTCTAATCTCAGAGTCGTTGCTTACTTCTTCACTCTCCGTTGCGAGGTAAGTAGCCTTCCGAAATAATTTGTCACCTACTTAAACAAATTCAAATCATTTTCATTATAAATTAAGTTTAAGTGTAAACTTCTTTGTTTTAAGGATTCCGTTTCATTAAACAATTTGATTTAATTTTAGGTATTAATTTGCAATACTTGTAAATTAACCACTACATACAATTATTTTTGTATTTTCATTTGAGATTAAAAATTTGTATTCAAATCATGACTATAATCTTGTGGTAAGTAAATTGACTAAAGGATTGGCAGAATATCCTTTGAGCATATCTCTAGCTGTGGTCCCTTAATTGCCTGATTTCTTGTTTGATAGAGATGGCATTTGACTTTAAATGATACTCTTACTTTATCCACTCCTTGCTCCTAAGTTGAAGTATCTCCCTTCCTCCTTGCTTCCTTTCCGAGAATGTTCGAACTCGCTGTTCTTTTACTGGAAAAAGCTCAAGATCCCCTTCCTTATTCTCTTCTTGAGAGTGCGCTCCATCAAAAGCTTCGTCTCTTTCTTATAAAAAAAAGAATCATCAATGGGAAAATAGAAGTATTTATTCTTTCTTTTGCTTGAGCTTAATGAGGTCTGCTTTTTCAATAGACTCTAGTATCTCAAAGTAGCGAGGATTGCTTTTTCTAAGTTGCAGCCTCTACTCCTTGTATAGATCCCCTTCCGTCCTTACTTTCACATCTTTGCAAATCTCTCTGGGGACTATAATAGTTTATCTTTCACTCCTCTCTTTTTACTTCAAAGCTAAACGACTACTCTGATCTTCACTAGCGTCCATATAGCCATTAACAAATTAAATGAGAGAAATTTAATTCAGAGAGGGGAATCTAGGGTTTGCTTTAAATGGAGTTCTTTCGAGGAATAGAAGACACGTCTAAAGAAGCTCTCTATGATAGTAACTGATAGGGTTTAATCTTAAGTCTTTCAAAAGCTAGCTATTACTCTTAAGTTAACTGAGTCATCATTATGCTTTTGATCTCCTCACCTTGATTTAAAATATGTGCAGAAACTTAAATTGAGATTTGTTCGTTGGATTTGTCGATTTGTCGGGAAAATATCAAAATAAGTTTATAAAATATCGATCGAATGTCTTGAGGATTCAGAACGCATTCTATTAGCTCTTAGCTTACGCGCTTTAGATTGAGAGCCTTAATCTATCGAATGCACTCTTAGCCTTCTGAGAGTCTTAAGTTCATAATCATTGTCATCGCCTTTTTCAAGTGACTTATGTTCTTCATTAAACTCCTTTATTCTATTTTTGCCAAATATACTATTGCTTAGAACTGACTAGCAGTCATCTTCTATTATATGGCCTTTGATTTCTGAAGTATCTTCTAATCTAAACTTTTTAGAGGAGCTGATGTCTTAGTTATTTCTGGAAAATTTGGATCTCGAACTGATTATAACCTTCATACCTGAAGCATTCACTCAATCTTATTTACTTCCTTCAATTGAATTTCTCTAACTAAACTACGCTTAACTTTCTCTAAGTGCTCTTATCTTAAGTTCTCCACCCTTTTTGTACCTCTCAGTAGAAAGAGGATAATTGGCTGTGAATTGAGTTAGAGGATAGTTGGATTTATCGCTTCTTGCATTTTCATTATTATTTTGATCAAATGGTTTGCTCTATTCACTCTTTTAATCATACAGTCAATTTCCCTTTTTTAGAGGAGTTTCAAGATATGGTTCTTATCCATGAAAATGTGAATTGCTTTTTAATCTGAATTATAGATCAAACCCATAATTAATATATAGAGGCGATATAAAATTGTACACTTTGCTTTTCTGATAGGATCGCCTTATAACTAACTATGGCCTTAGATTTTAAGTAGAGCTCTCTAGTTTTTATAGCTTAGAAGCATAATTCTAGGCTTTATTAAATAAAATACAAGTTAACATTTATACTAGGCTCTTCCTTATAGTTTGATTTGCTTTTTTGAATTCTGTCAGTAACTTCAATTCATCTTAATTTTTACTAAGAATCACCCTCCGCCATTCTGTTTTTACCCTGGAGCATCAGAGTATTGCCACTATTTTATTTACCTTTCTTATTTCTCTTAGCTTTATAAATGTTGCTAGAAAAGAGCCAGATTATCTTGCAAGAATGACTTCTAATTGTTTTTGCTTTAGATTGAAGATTTATTTAAGCTTAGTCTGCTGGATAGCTGCATTTTAATTTATTTTTGCAAAATCCAAATACATGCAAACACATACATATTGACGATAATTTCATGAGAAAGATCGTCTATTATAAATCAAATCAAAATGAGAAAAGTCTGCTCTCTACTGACAATTACTTTAGCACTGTTTATTACACTAGGGTCTGCTCAGGATCCCATAGTCAACACACAGCCATTAGAAACTGTGACTCACAGAGTCTTCTTTGACATATCTATTGATGGCAAGCCCACAGGCAGATTAACCTTCGGCCTCTTCGGAAATATCGCACCACGCACTGCCGAAAACTTCAGAGCTATTTGTACTGGAGAAAAAGGCGTAGGCTAATCAGGGCTGCCTCTACATTATAAGGGAAGTGACTTCTTTAGAATAATTCCACTCTTTGCTGCACATGGAGGAGACTGGCACAAGGGTGATGCCTCTGGTGGAGAATCAATTTATGGCAGACGCTTTGAAGATGAAACTTTCCAAGTCAAGCACACAAGAGCAGGTCTATTGACAACTGCAAATGCAGGACCTAACACTAACAGTTCCCAATTCCTGCTTCTCTTCAAAGAAGCCCCATGGCTAGATAATAGACACACAGTTTTTGGAGAACTATTAGAAGGATTCGATGTCCTAAGAGAAATTGAAAAGCAGGGAACTCATGTCTCAATTCCAAAGGCAGATTTATGAAATATATTTTCCTTTTTGGCAAAGGTTGTCATAGAAAATTCTGGTGAGATCCTCCCTAATCCTGAATTATGATGTAAAGAATATTCTAGATAAAGAAAATTAAAGTTAAAAACTCGTTCTTTTTCATTATTCTTAAGCCTCGTAAACTTAAAGTTTTAAAGTTTTAATTACTACAATTCTCACATAAATTATCAATCTAGTTATCCTCAAAGGTCAGCACTTCCACTAGTTTCTGCAATCAAGGCAAGTCACAAAGTTAGTCATAGGCTCATCAGCTCCTCTCGTCTGCATCTAGAAGTAGGTAGTGTTCTTGCTACCGCACTTCTTGCAAGTGAAGAAACCAACGTTACCCTTGCCTGCATTTTCGATGTGCCAATCAGTTCTTCTAGAGTTCAAGTTGGCGTCTTGGATCTTGTTTCTCAACTCTTGAACATGACTTCTGGCAAGCTGCTTGCTGTCAAATTTCACAATATCATTAGGGGTCAATCTTCCTTCCATGATTTTTGTTCTTAAGTCAATGTTCTTCTAGTCTCTGAGATTGAAGAGTAGAGCCCTAGACTTTGATTGATACTCAGATATTCTACCCTTACAAAAAGTTTTCCAACTCATCTTCAATGGCGATTGCAAAATTTGCAGCTCTCTCCAGTTCGTTCTCCTCGTAGTTGAATCCTTCGACAGGATGAACTTGAAGAAATTCAATCATCTTCACTCTCACGTTGTCTCTGTACTAGGTGCCAGTATACACCTTCGATTTTAAGCTGTGAGGGATAAAGAGTTTGGAAGCAGATGACTTTGAGTTATCTTCTGCTGCTTTTCTTGACAGAGGGAACCTTCTTCTCTTCTTCTACCTTCTTCAAGCTTTTGGCCATTTGAAAGAGACTCAGTCGCTTTCTTTTTCTTGGGCAGAGATTTTCTTCCAAGATTGAAGGATCATGTTTGCCTTCTCTCTCACCTTTTATGCTTCATCTTTGGCGTCTTCATTTATTGCAGGGGATCTTAGTCAGGCTGTTGATAGTCTTTCCAACCATGGTCTGCTTGAGAAGGTCTAGGGTGATGCGCTTATAAGAGAGCACCTTTAGAATAGATTAAAGGGTAGCGTAGTCGTGGTTGGCTTCTTTCTTCTCAAGAGAAGTCTTGAGGTCTATTAACTCATCTCTAGTAATAGGCTCAAGGTCGGAGCCTGCAGAAGATTTTGTTGTGGACTTAATTGCGGCTTTCTAAAGTGATTCCATTGAGTTTTAATTTAGAAAATATTTATTAATATAAGCAGTAATTAGAGGAGGGTTTCTTGCAATTGATCAAGTGGTATAAGTAACTTCAAGGTGAACTTAAAATAAATATTACAGCAGTTAATAATAATAATAATACTATTAGCATTCATTTTTATTGGAGCCTCATCATATTAAAAGAGTTTTAGGGGAGTTAGTGGAAAGTACCCTAGAAAGAAGGTGCTTACTACTATACTGGCGCACTCATCAATGATGAAGAAGATGAAGTTGGAATTATTTATTGGTTGGAGGTGCCTCTAAGATAGGGACTATAATAAGCTTCATATACATCGTACCTATCATATTGATAATAGCTAAGACACTTTCTCAAGAAATCTTTGCAAGAATCAGAAACTTGAGGCTTGGCTGGGAAGATAACTTCGCGAGCATTTAAGATAGTCTAGTCTTGCAAGATAGCTTATTGAGATTTATCGTGACCAAAGGGCTTCTATCCATAGAGCAGCTCAAAGAATATGACTCCGATGCTCCATATATCCACTTTAGAGCTAATCATAGGAGTCTTTGAAACTTCGAAGCACTCGGGTGCCTAATACCAATAAGTTCCTACTCCTTGAGAAGTAAGTTCTATCCTCTCAGAGTTTTCCTCCATAATTTTGCAAAGACCAAAGTCTGTAATCTTTACCTCCCCGCTGTGGAACAAAATATTCTGAGGCTTGAGATCATAATGAATGATCTTCTATTTCTAGTCGTTTAAGTACTTCAAACCACTTAGGATTTAAGAGATTATTAGTTTTGCTTCTTTTTCAGGAACCTGCTTATGCTGCTTTAGATAGAAGTATAGGTCAGGGCCTGAGCATATTTCCAAGATTGTGCAAAAACTGTTATGATCTATCTCTACAGTGTCATATTACTTGACTACTCTCCTATTGTTTAGATCCTTGTGGATTTCATTTTCTCTAAGTGCATGCTTAATATAGCTTTCTTTGATAGCTTCATTCCATGAATCATCAAACTAATGAATCTTGCAAGCAACTTCTCTGCACTACTCAAGATCATAAGCTTTATAAACTTCCGAGTATCCACCTTTTCCGAGCAAGCTAAGCACCAAATACTTTCCTGCAAGCACTGTAAACTTTTTCTTAGAGTTGATACCGCAATACCTAGAGTGCTCTTCATCTCTAATTCGCTTGAACTCATTGAGGTAAGTACATTTCTCCTTTTCTAGCATTTACAACTCTTCCCTGATTCTTTTCTCGTCATTCTCAAGAAGTTTTTACTTGAATTAGTAAACCTCCTTCTGCTCATTTTTATCAATATTGTTAAACTCGACTCTTCTAGATCGAACTCAGAATTTTCACTCATTGATACCATACTCAAAGATGTTACCCTGTTTAAAGTTGTCGAAGAGGAGTTGAGATTAGAGAAGCCATCAGTAGGGACAGATGGAAGAGACCCAGGAGTTTTCTTTGCATTCTTACTCTTGTTTCTATTCTTCTTAAGCTTCTCTATTTCATCTTTCTCAAATTGAATCTCCCTAAGCTTTTAGTATAGCTTTCTGAAAGCCTCTCCTTCTTCCCAGACTTCTACAAACTTAGTTCCTTATCTCTGAGTGGTAAGTCTACCTAACCTTATTGCTTGCTCATTGAGCCACACTCTCTTCTCCTTTCTGATCTTATCTTCAAGTTGAGTGAGAGTTTTGATATGCGACTCGATGAATAATTTCTTCTAGTTCTCAAGTTACTCATACATCTAAGTTATCTCCTTGATTTAAGAGTTGAATGTCTGCAACAACTAGTTACCCTTGCTTAGTTCTTCATCTTTTTAGCACAAGCTTCTTTGGTTAAGCTCAAGATCTCTCTTAATCTTTTCATTCTCCTATTATAGCTTCTAAATGATCTTGATGCTTGAGTCTTCCATTGTTAATGGAGGTGAGATTTATGGACCACTATTTGGACTTCCTTACAACTTTTGTAGCAGCTGACTCTCATGGGCGTTTTAGTTTATGCCAGAAAAGCCAGTGTGAGCTACTGAAGATTATTGCCTAACTTGCATGAAAGATCTCAGGGAAGTTTAATGGCTGTTATCCTTGTTGTTAGAAGTGGCTTACTAATGAGTGGCAGCGTGGTTTGTTGAAGCGTTGTTATTGTTATTTGTTTACACAGTATTAATGCTATTAACATTTTCATCTAGGATGATAGTAGTATGTACGGGCATCATCAAATCTTCTCCAAATTGTGAGACGCAATTTGCTTGACCTTGGTTCAAATTGAAGGAAAGTTGCTAACCAGTGGTTCTTTACCTTTTGAGATTAGTAGGTTCGAGATGAGTGATGTCGCCTGGAGGAGAAGTGTTTTTGTGGGCCAATTAGGGAGATAGATTACTAGGTTATTATTCGAAGGTGTGAACGATCTTTGAGAGCAGCTTCTGGGGCTAGGTTGACTTTCTCTTAGATTTTAGATTAATAGAGTGTGAGGTCAGCAATTAATTATTAGAGTTAGAATTTATAGATAGTCGCGAGCAGGACTCTTAATCAATCAAACCTCAAATATTAATTAGACAATTCAGTAATAAACTATGTGAAGTTTAGTTAAGAAAAGATAAAAATTTGATAGCAAAGTAATGCAAATCTAATTAAAGTAAATGCACTCGTTAATGTTACCTTATAAAAAAGTAAATAGTACATTAAAAATTTGGCTACCACGAGAACTACTATTTTTGAGATTATGACTTAGTGCTAAATTTTAGCTAATAGTTTCCTTCTCATTTCCTATAGAAATTTCTAAGAACCTTTAAATTTAAATCTTACCTGATAGCCTGCACTCAAGATTTATCAGCTTGCTTTTATCGATATTGTACTTGCTCTTGAGGCTGTTCAGGAAGTTATAGTGCTCTCGTTCCTTCTAACTTATAGCCTAACCGATAAGTTAGTTCTAACTATTCTAAAAGACAATTGAAGCTCATAAATCACTAAGAACTGAATTAAACTATCTTGGTCGCCTATTCTGTCAGGCAGGCCTTCTGAGTTAGAATGGCGATTATTTAAAATGTACTCGTCGATCTCCAGCTTATGCGCTGATCCAGTTGTAGGCTCAGCTCTGTACTCAATCTCCACTACATTGCTTTTCCCAAATTTCTTTAGTGACTGCTTAAAATAAGAAAATAGATATCCTTAATTTTTGTATTGCTTGGGTGTGTTGAGAGTCTTTTAAAGCTATATTTGGTTGAATATCTTGCTTGGAAAAATACCTTCATATATTCACTATCTAATAAATTATGAATGGAGTTGAAGAAGTAGGTAAAATAGGGACTTGTGCTGTGGTATTCATTGTTGACAACAATAATTATACGAAATAGTAAGTGAGGAGCAGCAATTTTAAAAGCAAAATTATTAAATTTAATATTATAATCTCCTTCAGTGCCGCGTTTTTTATAGCCTGAGTTTGCTATCTTCCAGCTGCCCTGAGCTTTCAAAAAGTTATTTAGATCCGACCAGCTGATTAGTTTAATCAATTAAATTTTAATCAAAGTTCATGAATTTTCTTATAAGGTAAATAAATAGAAATGAAGTGTGGTTAGTGTAAGATTAAGAATGAATGTTTTAAGTGCTTAAAAATATATCGTTTGAGTGAATATGCTAATTAGAGATAAGGTTTTTCATTTCTGACTCTAGCTTAAAAGTAATTTTTGAGAATTTGACAGTTGAATCTGCTGGGAGGAATTATTCCCTTTTAAATAGGGAGAGTAGTATGCTTCGTAAACATCGTATCTTTAGTGCTATTGATGTGCTAAACATTTCCTGATGAAGTCCTAAGGTGAAAAATTAGTTTAAATTTTAAGCTTACTTTACAACCTTCACTGATTGAGGGTTTAGCAGGGAAGTTAACATCTTTTACTTTCAGAATGGTCTAATCTGCTAAAATAGCTTGCTAAGACATCTCATGACCAAATGGTTTTTTCCCGAATAGTAGCTCGAAAAATATCACGCCCACACTCCAAACATCGACCTAAACAAAGCTTAATTTAAAATTTTATCATTACCTTGGAATCAATCTAAATATGACGGTTGTTAACGAAGCACTCAGGAGCTTAATACCAGTAGGTTCCAACTCCTTAGGAAGTCAATTCTATCTTATCCTCATCCTCGTTCAAGCACTTGCATAAACCAAAGTCTGTAATTTTTACCTCTCCTTAATGGAAGAGGATATTTTGAGGCTTAAGATCGTAGTGAATTATCTTTTGCTTCTGATCATTAAGGTATTTAAGTCCGCTTAAGATTTGGCTGATAATTAGCTTCGCTTCTTTTTCAGGAATTTATTTCCACTGTTTCAGATAGAAGTAGAGATCAGGGCCTGAGCAAAGTTCAAGAACAGTACAAAAATTATTGTGATCTATTTCAACTGTGTCAAATTGACGAACTATTCGTCTGTGGTTTAGCTCTTTATGAATTTCGTTTTCTCTTAGTGCATGTCTAATGTATGAATCCTTTATCTATTCGTTCCAAGTATCATCAAAATGATGAATTTTGCAAGCAACCTCTCTGCAAGTTTCCATATCGTAGGCTCTGTAAACCTCAGAATAGCCACCTTTACCAAGCAAATTCAAGATTAGGTATCGATTATTCAGCATCGCATATCTCTACTTCGAATTTATCCCACAGTACTTAGAGTTCTCCTCATCTCTCATCCTTTTGATCTCCTGGCAATATTGGATTTATTCCTTCTCAAGAGAGTGTTGCTCATCTCTCAACCGCTTTTCTTCATTCTCGAGAAGTTTCAGCTTGAACTAGTAAATCTCCTTCTGCTCATTTTTGTCTATATTGTTAAACTCTGTTTACTCAAGATCAAACTCGCTCATCTCATTCAAATTGCAACCTAAGCTTCTACCACTAGTTGAAGAAAATCCATCAGTAGGCACTAAAGGCAGCACATTTTATCCTCCATTCGCTCTTTTATTAGAGCAAGTTCTCTTTTGATTGGTGCCATTGTTTCCTCTGCTTCTCTTTAGTCTCTCTATCTCACTTCTTTCTTTGGTTAAGTTGTTAATTTAAGCCTCTAATTTCTTAAAGGCTTCACCCTTTTCCCAAACTTCTTGACACTTCGTTCCTTGCCTTTAAGTAGTGTATCTTCCAAGTCTGATTGATTGCTCATTGATGTAGATTCTTCTCTCTTTTCTAACCTTCTCCTCAAGCATTTGTAAAGTCTTAGCATGAGATTCAATTTGAAGCATTCGAGCACTTTCACTCTGTTAGTAAAGTATCTTTAGCTGATTTACATTTTCATTAAGCTAATTAGAAATTGCTAAGTGCCTCTCGAGTTCCTGATCCTTTATCTTTAAAGCATTCTTGAGTTAGTCATTCTCCTATCTCTCAAATTCTAACTTCTTGTACCAACTGCAATTTTGGCTATGACAAATTTTTGAGTTAATATTTGAGTATCCCATGATCGGATCATAATCTTAAGATTGAGTGGGCCTCTCACAATTACTGTTGAAAGAATAGTGGTGCTAACTCTCTCTGAAAATATTACTTGCAAACTATCTGAACTCAGAGAAGGTATTCACATCGAAACTGTTTGGAAAAGCTGCTATCATAGAGTGGTTGAATAACTGAGAGTCGTCTTAGATTAATTTATCATGTCTTGTTGCTTTTTATTTACTCTTTGCCTAGATGTTATCATTTCAGATGACTCTTATTCTGAGTTTTGATCGATGGACATAATCTAGTGGAAATTTGTTTACTTATCTTTAAATTCTCTTCCTAATTTTGCTCACTTAGTACTTTTCTCAGATTATGCTTGTTTGCTACGGTCTGATGAGTTCTTATCTGCGTAACTTCTTTTTTAGCCTACATTAAGACTCTAATACTCAAGTTACAGACTGCCCCTTCCCTTCTATAAAGAATAAAAATTGTGGATTATTCTCTCAAATTGTCACTTTCCCTTAAATGAAATAATTATTATTAAGAAGGTGAAGTAGTAGTTGCTTTTAAAGTTTTCTGTAGTTCCTATTCAGTAGTTGCACTATCTTCTTCCTCCTCTTCGAACTTACTTAGCTCCATCATTTCCTCTATTTATCTAATACATGAACTCTCGCCTTTAACTTCCTAATCAACTTCACACTATTCATTGTATTCTTAATTATCGCTCACTGAGCTTTTATTTTCTTAGTCTTCTCCCTCATCATTATCATTTTCTAATGAATTCACCTCTCTCATCTCGCTATTAGGAATATCAGATTCATTAGAAATGAAGCCAAGTTTCTAGCTCTTATTTGACCTCTTCTTATTTATTGCCTATTTGATATTTTGCATATCCTCACTCTCTTGGTAGTAATTCTTTATGTTGATTGACTCAATATCTGCCATGGATATCAATGAGTTAGGATATTGAGAGAGCAGGTTCTTGCTCAGTTAAACTGGTGAGTGATTTCCTTCACTGAAATATTGCTGCTTGCTCTACTGGTATTCCAGATTCTACATTATTTGCTTTGTTTACTTTTTCTTCAAGATATTTAATTGGCCTTAAGTTGATTTAGAAAGCAGTACTTGGATTTATTATAATACCTAGGGTTGTAAATTTAAGCTCTCCTAGTCAATAATAAACTTTGAGTTAGCTACTTACAGCATAACTTGTGGATTGCTTCCTAGTTTTAGATTTTCTTAAAATCACTGATATCCATAAATGGAGATAAAAGCATAGGGATTTTATAGAATTCATTATAATTAATATAATAAGTATTCAACAGAAAATTCAGACAGCAAAATGAGTAGCGGAAGCGAGGTAGCACTCCAAAGTGAACATCCCTTATTGAGCAGAAATGAATACTACAATCAGACTAACATCTCAACTGTGGACACCCAGCAAATGAGTCCACCACAAAATGAGAGTGGCATGACTACTGTTGCATCTGCAGCTGCTGAGGCATTCAGCCACTTGTTTCCAGCTCATCTCTATTTAAACAGATCAAGAGATTTAAAAGAAATTATAATAAATAATCATGAGTCATATTAAAAGATTAGAGAGAGGCAAGGCCAAATCAGAGTTAGATGACCTTTGCCTAGGAGCTAGCGTCTTCGAAAATAAGTCTAGGAAGGGATCTTGATGAAGATGCCTATGACCGTGTGCCAATTGAAGCTTTCGGAAAATCAGTACTCTCCAAGTTTGGTTGGGCTGAAGGCGCACCTGTCGGAAGGAACCCTAACAACTCTAAGGTGGTAGAGCCAATAGATTACCTTCCCAGGCAGCATAGACTAGGTCTCGGAGCAAGGCCACTAAGCAAAGAAGAACTGGCTAAGATGGGGCCAGGAGATGATTTCGACAAAAGAAGACTAGCAGTAACCACAGATTACTCTTAGATGGACAAAGTTGGAGACCCAACAGGAGGCAAGAACTTCAAAAGCATTCATGCTCAATTCAAAAAGCGAGAAGTGATGCAACTAGGAAGCACTGTGTGCATAACTGGAGGCACCCACAAAGGCCTAGAAGGAAAAATTGTAGCACTGAGTCAAGACAACTCTAAGAAGGCTTTAAAAGCTCAACAGTAAAAGTACATGGGAGATGGGCAGGCAGATGCCCCTTAATAAAGCGTTGAGGATGTAGATGGAGATACTTATGTGAGTGTTGAACTCAAACTCAACGAGACTATTGTAAACGTGAAAAGAAAGAGACTAGTCTTAAAATCAGAGATGATGAGAGAAAAGGATCAGCAAAAATCGAAGAGAAGCAGAAGCAGATCTTATTAAAAGGACGATAAGAGGTAGGATAAATAACAGAGAGAGGATAATCACAGGAGAAGTGATAGAGAAGCAGATAGTCATTATAAGAAACTCAAATGGGTGATGCCTAATCTCATAGTAAGAATAATCTCCAAGAAAATAGCTGGAGGAAGATTGTACAATAAGAAGATGAGGGTGACTGATGTTTTAAGCGAGAGTCGCTTTCTAGCTGTTGAATTGGAAGGTCAAAATGAAAATGATAAGCTGCAAGTTTATGACGACTTAAGAGAGAAAGACTTGGAAACCGTGATCCCTAGAGAGGCCGGAGCATCTGTGATGATTCTGAGAGGAGAATTCAAAGGAGAGGTTGGACCTATACTCGAAAGAGATAGGAAGAAAGATAAGGTAGTAATCTAACTTTAAATAAGATTAATTATAATGAGTAATCTAGGCAGGATTAACCGATATTGTAACAGTATCTCAGGATGACTGCTGCCAAGTGAGTCAGCACTGAATATTCTCACCCAATAAATAACTCAACTAATTATTCTTCCCATTAAATTTTTGTCTATTTACTTATTTACTATAGTTGCATATATTTTTCTAGCAATAATGTTCAAACGACTTCTTAATTTGTTAACAAGCTTAATTTAACTTATCCTTATAGCATGCAACTTTTACCTCTATCCAGATGATAATTTTAATTGAGGAGGAAATGCAACGAGCAAATTTATTAAATAGGTAGTGCTGCTATAGGTATATTTAATAAATTCTCTTATATACATTGATAATAGAAAGAGAGAAGAATAGAGTGAAATTATTAGCGAAATAAACCCCTCCCCAATAAGTGTGTGTGTATGTATTACTCCACTTTGTGTGTTTGGGTTTACCAACCCATAGAGAGATGCCCTAGAGTTGAGTAAGCAGCGCGTCATTCAGCAGCCTCGTCGCTTTGGATATTGAAGTATCTAAGTTAGTATTGGTTCTTGCCGGTAGAAACGACTCTCAGGTACTCCTTCAGATCTTGCTTCTTTAAGTACTTCTTGGTGAGGTACTTGAGGTATCTCTTGGAGAGGGGGATGGAAGCTTGGACGACGATGTTGGTGGAGTCCTTGGCGACGGAGACAGTGGATCCGAGGTTGCCGGCCTTGCCATCGACCTTGATGTGCTGGCGGAGGTAGTTCTCGAAGTCGTTGAGCACGATGACGTTGTCCTCAATGGGGAGCTGGCAGTTAATCACGAACTTCAGAGCGATCTTCTTACCCTGCTTCTGGCCCTTCTTAAAGATTTGCTTACCCATATTTTATTATCCTAGATGGTTTAATATATAATAATAAATCGAGCTACAACCCTCTTTTTGTACTATTATCATACACCTCCCATGATTAACATCAAATTAATTCCATCAAGAATAAATAGTAAGAGAGTGGAGGGAGAGGAAAATTGATCAAGTTTTTAGGGAGAAGATCATAAAATAAGCACAATAAAAAATGCTCGTGGTAGTAAGAATATGATCTGAGTAGTGTTAAGGAAAGAAGAGCGATAAGATTAAAGATAGATTTAATTATAACTATGAGGCTTTAAAGGGGGTTGAGAGAATAAGCAATATATTTATAATAAAAATAAAAATATATAAAATTGGAAATCTAGCATTCACATCAACGCCTATTAGGGAGCAGTCGAGAGACTTGATGGCCTTTGAGTCTTGAGGATGGGTACTTTTGCTTTATAAAATGATAATCCATATCTGGCTTTGTGTGAATGTGCAATTGAGGAATTCGTGAAGTTTGGAGAGCAAAATCGCCGTTCAACAGAAGTAATTGTTCAGAAGCTGCAGCTCATTAAATTAGAACCCCTCTTTTTCGAACATTATCCTCAAGGAATAATGATAGCAGCTAAAATCTTTGAGAATTGGTGGTCAGATTCAAAAATAATGTAGTTCAGGAATTAAAAAACACAGCTGCCACTTTTTTCGAGAGTGGAGACTTAGATGTTGGTTCCGGGAGATTGAAAAGAAGAGAGGTAGCTGAGACAAGAATAGCAACAAAATAAACAATCTAGATCACTTATTCGAGATATTCAAAAAAGAAATGAGAAGACAGTTAAATGAGGAATATATGAAAAGACATTTCTAATTCAAATTAATTAAAAGACGTTAAATATTAAAATTCCATGTTTGCAATATAAAACCCCCCAATATACCTGAGAATTTAATAAAAAAGAGAATTAAATTATATATTAAATTAAAATGGAATAAATGAGTGGCAGTTGAAGTGTGTCCAATTTAAATAATTATTAGACCATTAGATTCAGCATTAAATTCTAAGAACTTTTTATCCTTGCAACTTTTGTGTGGGAGCGCTCAGTCAAGAGTTATAAGCGACACAAGTTCAAGACAAGAAGAAGATGAAGATGATGAAGAGTGGGTGAATCATATCTCGCTGCTGTGAGGAGCAACGAAGATGATTAAAGAAGAAACTCATATTAATTTTCGATAAGCTATCGAACAAGCTGCAGATCAGGGGGTGAATCTGCGATTTCAACTGACACCATTTTACAACTCTCCATTTATTATTTTAACCAATCACCGATTTTAATTAAAATTCCAACTATAATTTACTTCACCTTATACTTCTTTGAACAACAAATTTTATCGTGATGTTTTAATTTTAAGCTGAAGACCAATGCTATTTTCATGTTGCCAATTCTAATTGAAGATTTATTTAGCTTAGCGTTGTCAAACAGATGCTAGAAACTCATTAATGAGAGCAGAAAGAGAGAGTCAGTAAATTTTAATATAATTTTTCCCCTTGATGTTTCTTTAAAATACATTAAGGAGGGCAGTGTTTCTGCATCAAATGAAGAGATGGGCCAACTTTTGTATAGAAAGTTCCTCAAAATATCTTTATAATATTCCCTTAGAGATTTTTAATTTATCCTCAAATTCATATTTATAATAATTACATAGCAATATACTCCTTATTCAAAATTGTTATCTTCAAAAGCATTTTCAAATCTTTCGCAATAATCTTGTCTAAATTCTCAAATTATCTAAAAACTGCTCATATAGAAGTTGAATTTATTATAATTTTTCTTTAGCTTGCATATTATGTTCAAATTCTCAGAGTCAAGGACCTTGTCTCTACTCTCTTGCTGAATTTATATGTTATAAACACTCTCCGTCTCTATCCCATCAATTTTCTAGTATGTCTTAAATAATTAGGACGAAAATAACTACTTTCAGTTTTTATAATCTTGGAGATCTAAAGTCAATTTTTTGCCCTTCTTATTCTTCCCCTCAAGAATTAAAGTATAAATGAATTGACTTGTATGTATTCTTTATAATGAATTACGTTGGCACTCTTCTTTTTAGAACTGAGTTGCTTTCTTCTTTTAGGAGATTGCTAAGGGAGCGGCTTTTCTTCATAGTTCTTAACAGGAGAGAGATGTGGCAAGTTCTTCATTTAAATTTTGATCGCTCTATTTCCAGAGTACTTTTAAGGGGAGGAGTCATCCACCTTATAATTTAAAGTTCTCTCTGTATTCTTAACCCCAATCATAACCCCGTTCTCCTTCAAGTTTGTAGCTTGCATTCCGTGCTTGCACTTCTTTTGCGTGTCCTCTGAAGTTTCGTGGTTTTGTGGCTCCTCAGAGCCATTCTTAGACTTATTTTGTAGCATGTCTCTCATTTTCTGACCCAGTTCTTCTATCATAGGAGTCTTAAAAATTTAAAATTACACAGTAAGACACATTTCTTAATTAATCAGTCTTCCTAGTGAAAATTAAGAAATCAAATTCAGTATATCACAGCCATTTTTTATGAAAAGCCCCATAATGATTTTTTTATCGATGACGTCGAGGTTTTTGACTTGAGAGTAAAGAATGAGTGCCTCTTCTAACTGCTTCTTCTACTAAATATCCTAATTCTAACCAGGGTAGAAATATTTCTAGTGTGTAAATTTCCTCACTACACTCACACTCCCCTCAAACTCATTTTCCGAGCTTGAGGAATTAAAAACAAGGTTCTAATTTAAATGGAAAATTTGGGTTAGAATTTTCTGAGTCGTCATCGTCTATCAAATTCTTTTTCTAGAATTGCAGTAGATACGATTGATCCTTATTCAGACTCAGAGATAGTAAAAGGTCAACAAAACAATTAAAGATTAGCAAAAATATGACAAATTGTTTGTAGTCAAGCTTTCTGAGTCTATTGACTAGGTTAATAGCGTCTAGCTCCTTCACAATTTTTTACTTTCCCTTGAGCAACAGCGACATTTTGCGCTCTTCCATGGAGGCACCGGGAACAGATTATAGTTTTCGCCGCCAACAGCAAGTTAATGCTTTGATCAAGGCGAATTTGCAAATGTATATAATACAATTCGAATATTATGATGTCCCTTCTATTTACTTATATTCTCCAGCGGTTGCTTAAATACATTACTATTCTCCTAATTATGCCTTTAGAAATAATATCATTGAATAAAAGTATAAATAACTATAGTTGAAATGTGCCATTGACTCGACTGAAGATCCTAGGTGATACTCTGAGTAAGTAATTTTGAAGAGCTCTGCTATTCAATTACTCATTCTTAAATATAGATAAAATTATAAAATTGGAACCCAAATAGGGGAGTTTATCCAGTAATCTATAAAGTATGCATGGAAATATTCATTACTGCTTTTCATTTCTTTTCTTAAATAATTAAAATTTGAGCAGTACTTTTTCGGCGAGCGACTAGCAATTCAGCCATGATCTGGACTTCTACAATCGATCTGTTTAACATTGGCTATCGAGCTATCTCCTCAAAATATTTATTAATTTCTCATAAAATATCTAACTAGGCGTAGGAGGTTTCGAGAGACTAGTTTTCTAACTGGAAAAATGGATTTCCCCCTTTAAAGAGCTCCACCTAATATAACTTACTTATAAGTGAGGAGAAGAAAATAGACTCCTGCAGTTTGGAAAATACTATAAGCCCGATGAAGAAAAGCGAATTATAAAAACCTCCTACATCATAATTCATTTATTTATATATTTGGATACATCCTAAAGAAGGGAAGCCACAGAGTAAACTTGCCTATCATAAATGTCAAATTCCTTATCCAGTTAGAGGTTTTGGTAAAAATAAACCCCCTCACCTCCTCCATCTTTATCAGAAGAGGTAAAATACCTAAACCAAAATAGAAAATCAAACTAAAACTAAACTCAAAATATAAGTTTGGTATTATTAAATAAGGAAGGTAATAAATAGGACGAGTGCTATGAGTGGTCCATACCTTCTACAGAAGAACAAACTTTCTGTTTTATCTTGGAATTGCGCTGGGTTTAACCCCCAAAAGGTCATAGATCTCCTCCACTAGGTTAATACCTACAAGCCAGAGATCATATGCATCCAAGAAAACATGAACACCGCGGTTCCTATCGAAGGATACGAATTTCACGTGGCCAAATCATGGTCCACACCTACTAGACATGGTACCCTAACTTACATCAAGAAGAACCTTGGAAGAGTCCTATTTGAAACCTCTATGTCCAACATTGGAATTACTAGACTCTTAGACTTGGGTATCAACATCATTAATGCCTACATCCCCTTCTCTGAAAAGCATCGACATGACATCTTTAGAGAACACATTGACTAAAACATGAGATCTAATGGTGGGAAAAACATTCTTGCCCGAGACCTTAACTACCTCTCAAAATTTGTCAACAATGACTTTGCCATCACTCGAACTGGCTAAGAAGGTGTTTCCAAGATCGACTACATCTACTCCCCTACAATTCCAACGGAAAGGAAAGAAGTCAGACTTTCATCGTCAGACCATCTTTTCCTTGTCAGACAATTTCAGATCAGAAAAGTATACCGATAAACTATACGGATCGGTAAAGAAAAAGTGAACAGAATTCTGAGGAAGGGTGAACTAAATTTCGGAGCAAAACAAATGAAACTTTAAAAAACTCTAAGAGCACTTAAGAATCATACTGTCTCCAGAGACACAATCCTCGAAAGAATTAGATATGCCTGGGATTGCAGAGACATGAAACAAGTCCACGCTCTTGCTAAAAAGCTCCAAAAATACAAGGAATCGAAGTTTGTTCAAGTTATCAGAGGCGAAAGCATATGGGACACTGATAAACTTATTGCAAAGAAGTTTATTCAGATGCTTTCTAGTATCTATTACAAACCCATTCGGAAAAAATATGTCCACTTTAATCAACTTGAACTTGGAACATATTATTATTATAAAGCCCTTGGCCCTTTAATGTCAGATGTAATCAGAAATATATCTGCTGACAAAGCCCTGGGACCCGATGGAATATCAGACAAATGGATAAGAAAACGTAGAAACGGCGAAGAATTTATGGCGTTCCTTGAACAATGGATGAGGGGTTCGAGACCCACTCCCAAGGAGAATCTTGAAGCCAATTTATTCCTTCTATCCAAAGAAGATACTAACATACCACCAATTGGTAGAATAAGACCTCTAGCTGCCTATTCCCCAATCAGGAAAGGAATGGAAACTTTTCTTGAAGAATTGATTCAGATGCCCAATGGGCTATGATTGACAAAAATCAACATGGTTTCAGACCTGGCTCTCAAATTTAATACCCTACACAAGAACTGATTGAAGAATTAGCAAGCGAATCCTGGGACTATGCTTGGTTCATAGACTTCTCAGATGCATACAACACAATCTATTAGCCCATACTATTCGAAGAGCTCAACAGAAGAGGCAAGATTATGAACGATTGTGATTGATTAACACGGGAGTGGTCGTTATGACTTCCCTAAGTTTAACATATAACACGCAAGACGCTAGTTCGTCTAAAATGCGTTGTTATTATTATTATTATTATTATAAGTTTGGTATGGGACATCTGATAGAATTTATCTACTTTGGTAGAATCCAGAAACCCAAGCAGGTCATCATTCTTTAAAAAAGTATTATGTCTATTCATTCAGATTAAGTGTGTCTACTTTGAAATACATAGAGTTGAAAGTAGTCCTTCCGAATTCCATTGCAAGGTAGCTGTCGTCCAAGAAATAGTTCACAGGCTTATCATAGTTTCCAATATCTCTAACTCATTTGAAAAATAAGAAGCAAAATTAATATCGAAGTAAGAGCTTATAATAACCTACTAGACCCATTTGTTAATCATCCAAGCTTGCATTTCAGCGTCTGTTGCACAAGGGCTTCCCTAACACCTCTAAAATTGCAACAGGACGATCTTATACTGTGGTGAGTACCAATTACCCTGGAGGGTAAGGTTCTGCCAGTCAGAGCAAAAGAAATTTTCTATGTTGTACTGAGACGCCTCCTCAACATCTGGATAGTTGAAGTTCACCCCAATTTTGCACTATGAGAATGGCACGTCAAGTTCTATAAACTCCCTTGAGGTCGAGCCGTCTGGAGCAGTTATAATATTCACAAAACTTTAGCGCAGGTAGAACTAGCCGTAGTAGGGATCATTAAAGACGCCCTCTGCTAAGAAATCGCTCATCATGAAAGCAAAGGTAATATTTTTGGATGAGATATTCTCAGGAGGCACGTAAGAGTTAGACTGCGAGATTAAAGTATTCTTTTTCACAACTGACAAGTTTCGTTTGACCATGTCACTCGTTTTATAGGCAGCTATATTTATGAAGGCACTGTAATTTTAAACTTAAATTTTTTAATAAGTTTAGACCTGCGATAGTGAGGATGATAAATAAGGAAATAGCACCACCGAATGTGCTTCTGAATTTAAATTATGGATAATAAAATATAATTTATTTTATGATTTAGAATGACTGCTTGCCTTTGTAGGTGAGGTTGATGGGGCGAGAGTAAATATCGATGTCTCTAAATAAGGATCCGCACTATTGTCTTCTTATTTTTTTCACTCAATCAACCATATATAAAACGTGTCTTTTATTATTTATGTTTTGACTCTAGCTTTTTGATGTTGCATCCAGACTAAGATTTATTTATTAAATTATTACAGTAGGGTTTATAATTGCTCTTTCAGAATGTTAAGATTTTCTTATAAAACAAAATACTGACAGCCTATATACCCTTGATAATAATTAGGCAGATTTAGATAGATTGGGAAGTGAGCTGATAAATAAATGTTTAAGTAGATATGAGTAATAGTGAAAAGATGTTTGGCTTTTGAAATTTGATTCAAACTTAAATGACTACGTCACTAAATTAAGAAGAGAAGTTATATTCAATTTATAATTGAAATGAGGATTAAAATTAAACAGTTTCTTATTTAAAATACTAAATTTATTATTTTCTTTCAGAATATCTAACTTCTCTATCGCAAGTTAATTTAAAATAAAAAAATGTTATTAAACAGCCCTGTTGCTTCAATTCATTGGTTTGAATCAATAGCGATAAGATATTGCGGTGTGAACCATTCAAAACCCCAAAACCCCATAATATGATAAGAAAGTGAAAATAAGTTGTGTTCAGATTTGTGTATAATATATAAATTTATTTTTTATTAATACTTTTTTAATTTGAAATTAGATTCGAAACTTGGTTCTTTAAATTAATTATAGAACGCTGACCATATAGACGTCTGTTCATATTCTCGATGAACTTTTCTAAACCTATTACAGTGCTTTCCTCTATCTCAGATAACTGAGTGTTAGGTTTCATAGTTGAATTGATATATTACTTTTAGATTTTACTAACTATTTTTTTCAAAGCGTTACTGAATACCTTGTTTCTATCTTACAATGTCTTGTTTGCGAATTATATCGCATCATCTTCACTTTCACAATAGTAGTGACTTTTCCTCTGGTTTCAATATCGCAATTCTAAGCTATGATTGCAACTATAGAAACACAAATGATTACCCTATCTGCACTAGAAAAACGTTGAGCCAAGTCTGTCTCTATGGGAGTAGCCTGCAGTTCCTTGCAACGAGATGCTACCTCAATGTTTTCTCTTCTTACAAACTCTGTTGAAGTCTATGACAGTTGCTTCTGACTGGTTCAAAGTTTATCATGAGTTTCTCTGGCTTGAGATCTCTGTGCACGAATCCAACTCATGCAACTCCATGCAACTCCCTAATTTCACCACCTCACTACGAGGTCGAGTGAGATAGGCAGTAAGGCTAGTACTGTTGCGTCCTCGTGCTGAGAAATTTCTAGTGTCGATCTCCCATTTGAAGGCAATGGGATGTAACAATGATCGATAAGATAAACCAGAAGATGAAGAACGTACTTCAAGTTTTTGTTTCTCGCTCTCTCAACACTGTCAGTTCGTTGCGAATTCAAGACCTCTGCTCTTCCGATCTTTTACAAGGTATTCGTAAGGGAAGATCTTGTAATCATACTCTTTCTTGTATGATGGTGTCTCTTCGCTTCGCATAGCAAGGTGGAGGTAAATTTGAACACACTCCTCCCAATGTTACAACTCTCAGCATGGATGTCTTGCTTTGAGCTAGCTGAAACTTTACTGACACCAATACCTAAGGCTTTCTGATTCATGAACCTCAAATCTTCTCTTCTTCCTCTTGCTTCTTTTAGTGAACCTTGTCAAGGATCGTGCTGCCTCTTAAGCTGGACATCTTTAACAGTTTCCTTTATCCTCAATTAACGAAATCAGCCATGGCTTCTTCTCCATGTGTTTTCCACTTGACGGAAAAGCAGAGTGAGAGATCGTTGCCTCAAAGTTGAGCAAGGATAGCGACCGTCCCCCTCTCTAATGCTTCATATAGATCTTAGGTTTGTCTGAGGTGGACTTCCTTGATGTGCCGCTTGAGGCTCGAGGATATTCGAACTGTCGTTGATATTACTCGCATTCAAAAAGTTTCTTCTCCTCATTGATCTCTGGAGCAGCAAACAAGAGGAGCATCAGGTGCGATAGGTTTTAAACGCCCACCGACTTCTCAAATATCTTTGGCTTGACAATTTAAAGCACAGAGATCTTTGCTCGAGCTCAAGTTCAAAGAGCTCTCCCTTGCACTTAGTGCACACAGCATCTGTTTGGTTGCTGTTCCGAAATTAGTTAGCTTGTGTTTGCTAAGGTTGTATTGTCTCTTAGCTAGGTTGGTTCATCTTAAATTCAAATTTTAATTATGAAGAGCCCGCCACATATTATTATGTATGCTGTTGCCTAGGTGCAAGATCGGACGAGAACATCAGAGTGCACAAGATGTCAGTTATTTGATAAAGATACATAAATATTCATAACTTCCTTTTTTTACTCCACAAAAAAAATAAAATAATATATTAATATCTACATTATATCATGAAACTTGAAATAGTTTGAACATACGAATTTTAAGTTACAACCAGATTAGTATCCTACGGTATTCGTATGTGCACCATTATCAATAAGTAAAATATATGACGTCACGAAAAGGCTTAAAAATAGACTGCTAACATAATATAATCAATTGCACGACGATATGAACCTGGCTTATAAATTAAGTTGGCAGCACACATTATTAGTAATTAGCATACTAAATATAGATTTATAAAGTATAACTTAGTATACTATTTAATGGAGCCCACCAATATACAAGGAGGCTCCATATTCACAAACATATGCACTGTTACACCAGCCTTAAGTTCTCTAGCATCACTTTCAAGCTTGAGTCATCACTACTAACACAGGTCTCACTAATTAATAGTAGCACTTCTACTTCGTTCAGGATTCGATCCAATAATACATAACTATTGATTTTAAATTAGAAAAACGAGCAACAGAGCAAGATGGTGGACACTTGAATGTTAAGCGATTAAGGTGAGGAGCGCCAAAAAGTTTGGCACAGGTCCCGAAGCAGGAGACCTCTACAGGATACCTCATCTCACGCAGGTAGAACTCTCATATGGAGTAACAATAATCTTAGTTGGTATGTTGTTCCTTCGACAATGTATGGAACAAAGATCTCGTACCTCAAAGCAATTCTGCTGATGAGAAAGAAAGCTCTCAAAACAAATGATGTGAACATGCATGGATATCCCAAATAATCCTGAGATCTCAGTCACTAATAATGTAGTCAGTGTGAAAATTAAAAATAATGCACCTCTCATCCTAACAAGGTTAACAACTCTCAACAAGTTTTGCCAAGAACGAAAGGTTCTTCTTGGCGTCCTTGCTACCTGTAGCGTGCAGGCTACCTCAAAGAGATTCATAACTGAATGATGCACAACAAAAGGAAAGAGATTCTAAGTAGAGGAAAACTACCAAGAGCAGAGAATACGTTATCAAACGTACGAATGGTCTTGAGCAGCCTTCAGAAGTATCCATACCTTCTCCTAGTAAGGCTTTTTAGAAGTCTTAACTGTGGTAGAGAAACTGGCACTGAATCTACTTAATGAAGGGAGAGCAAAGGTATTTTCAGAGCACGGAAGCAAAAATCAAGCATCGGGGGGGGGAGGGTGGGAAGTCACAAAGGCCCAACTCCATACTCTATATCCTGCCCAGCCAGCGACGAAGATGCCACATAGATCGGGAGAGGTTCGAAGATGAGGAATGCCGTCCATCTGGCCGCAACAGAGGGAGAGACAGGAACTCTTAAGAATCCTTCTTCAATAGCACAAAGTGACTTAAGTCATCATAAATATAAGGCTTAAATAACTTTTCCTAAATATTCACTCTACTATCTCGCAAATAACTTTGTCTTCTCTCTTCCACCACTCTCTTACAACTACTCACTATTAAATCCTCTGTTCGATAGCTTAATCATGCATCAAGTGATAGACCAGCAGCTTCTTATAGTGTCCCCTATAACTAAGTTCCAGTAATATAACTCTGGCGAGTATGGAAATTAAAACAGAGGAGTGAATGTCAAAACTCAGCAGCTCATGCCTCTTCGCTTCTTTATCTTGTGGTAGCTGAGTTTGTACGACGAGTAGAACGATCTCACCGTCTGTGATCTCTCTACTGAGCTTCTTAAGGAACGCAACCTACTGCTCTCGCTTGATAGAGAGGAGAATGAAGGACAGATAAGGCTTCTAAGCTGAGTCTTCGCTGATTCCTGCAGATCGGAAGAGCACTGTAGTTATATTTACTTTCTACTCGAAACTTCTATGATTTTATCGTGCTTCTTGTACCAATCTTCTTCATGAAGGTGTTGTTGTGAACCACAGCTTCGTCAGCACATACAGATACTTCACGTATCCCTCTCCACCTGAGCACTAGTCGTAATATAATTTCAGATTATTATAATAATGGCTTAAGTGAAGTCTATAACGCGCTTTCACTCGATTCAAGTTTGTACGTTATGCAACAATTTTAACGATAGAGGTGGTTGGCTGACAGTCTACGGGAAGAGATCTTGAGATAAGGAAACTTCTATGAAGAATCTTCCGCGGCTACTCAAACTGAAGTGCGCTTAGTGGCGAGAGTTTGAGGATCAATCAAATAATTGATGTGCAACATGTTGAAACTTAGAAGTGCGATGACGAACAGCTGCAACTCCTAACTTCCTCATCTGCAAAGCAACTTTCAAAGGCGAGAGTATATGCGCGCTGGCCTTCTCAACATTTTTGCGATGGAGTTGATGTGAGAACTGGCTATATTACTACTGATAAGGGTGACTACATCCATACCTTAGAGTCAAAATGAAACTGAGATAGGATGGATCATTTTATTATTTTTAGTTTTCACTCGATAGATTTAAAATATTAATAAAAAATTAATTATACACACTTATTTTCATATGCTTATCACATTTATATAAGGTTTTAGATCTTGATTTCAATATAATTAATATTCATTTTTATAGAAATATTAATTGTAAATTTCAAAATTAAATCTGTTAGAAAAAGTCTTCTTTTCTTAATTCATTTATTTTATAACTAAATTCTATTTTCTAACAAGTTCACCATTATATAATGGTAAATTATTAAAATATTGTCTTAGCCATAACACAGCAGTTTTCTCACTCTAAAATTAATACAATGTCCTTCTAAATTAAATAAATTAAACTTCATTCAAATATATTTTGCAGAATCTTACAAATGAGACTAATTATCAATTGAAATTTATTAAATAAATAATCGATAATGGGAGCAAGACAAACTAGACCTCAACAAAAAGACTTATCTGTCTTCAAAGACTTTGAAATGGAGTTTACTTCTTATATGAACAAATATATAATCATATAATTTAATATGAACAGTCTTTTTGCTTAGCAAGATCCTAGAGAGCACATTTCCTAGATCACTCAAAAACTCTAGAATGAGTTCAAATCATAAGTACAAAGGGAGTTTTTACAGCTATAAGAGCAGCAGTCTGTGTTAAAGATATTCTCTGAAAACGAATCCAGTAGGCAGAGACAAACTCTTGACCAATTCAAAAAGTAAATCTAAGAAAGAGAGACACAAATTCAAGAATAGGTAAGCTGAATTTAAAAATCTTTCTTAATTTACGCGTAGAAAAAGCAGGAAAGGCAAGACTTCCTTTCAAAGATATCAAACATGGAAGATACTCGTAATTCATCTTCAATTTAAGTTTAACTTAAGAAAATAACTGATTATGAAGAAATCAAAAACATTCTAAATCAAAATCCTAATGATAATAGCACTTTCTACTACAGCACTAAACAATAGTTCATAGTTAATTAAAAGATTCACAGGATATTAACGCTTCTGAAAGTTAAACAGCATAGTTTAAATATAATTGATGCGGTAGATTACGATTTCTTAAATCAAGACTTTATCCTGAGGATTATTTAAAACCATAGCTAGCAAAGATTCAAATTCATTAATAACTTAGTCTACAATAAGGAACAGAGTATGTATGAAATACCGCACATTATTTCTATCTTATTTTTAACAAACCCTTCTAAAAGTATACAATTTAAGATACCAGTGAGCGCACAGAAGAAATCTTAATACAATTAGCTCTACATTAATACCCGAAAATACATTCTGTCGCAAGCAATATAACAGATCCATTTTTTATAATTAAAGACTAAAAAATAAGAAGTTTTGTCATTAGAAGATAAAGATCTCATAATTCCACTCAAAGAATGAATACTCAAAACATCACCAAGTTTCTCGATCAATTTATGAATGACTAATAGACTTAAAAATCAATTAGTAGTGTATTATATGCTTTTAATATTTATGAGACTTCAAAGATAGTAATTTTTTAAATACTAAGATTAGCAAAGAGCCTTCTAGATTTAAATTTGACTTTTGCAGATCTATTTGCAGTAGTTATTTTGCAAGTATTTATTTTAAAGAGAGTAAGGTTGTTCATATACACGATTTTTCAAAGATAATCCTAATCTAAGCTGACTAAAAAGAAAAGTATTCTGAAGAAATATGCAAGGACTTGTTTAATTTATTGGATATTGATGTTAAATTTGGGCATTCAGATGAAGATTTTAGAATTCTATATGAGGAATTACTCTCTGCGCTATCTTTAGGAGATCTTTAAAAATCTTTAGACATAATTTAAAATAACCTTGCTCTAGACTATTAGGATAAAAAGGAAGATTCAATTATCTCTTAGATTATAAAGTTTACCACTGATAGACCTTTCAAGCTTTACTTCTTTGGCTTTATACCTTAAGACAAGTTACTTCAACATCATCAATTTCAAATCTAAACTATCTAAGCAAATTGTTTGTTTGAAGATGGCAAAGCTGAAGAAGCTCTCACACTTATAGAAAGTACTTATAACTAAATAATCTGCAAATATCAAAATAAGTATGCCTAGGAGGAAGTGAATGCTGCTTTGCTTCTAGCTGTGATACAGTTCAAAAGAAATAAGGAAATAAGAGGCTATTTAGAGGTGATTGAGCAGTACTTCAAATTCATGAACGATTAAACTATCAGAGTATACCTGAAGGTAGCTTTTAAATATTACAGTGAGAGAATTAATTACGAGAGATTTTCAAGAAAAGTCACTTCTAAAAGATAAAACACAGTTGAGCAAGAATAAAATAGTAAGAAGTTGCTTGAAATAACAGAATGAGTGATTCAACAATTTTACAAATCAGATTGTGACTTTTTGTTATACAAAAGTAAAGCTTTAAGTCTTAATGGCAAGTTTAAGGAGGCAATTAATGTACTAGATGAGATATATTCTGATAAAGAAGCTAATATAGAAACTCAATATAAGGTATTACTCTAAAAATTAGAACTTTCAAATACCACAAGCAGCTACTAGGTTTAAGAGCAGATTCTGGTATCTTTTAATTCCCTTGAGGGAGATAGCATCCCTATAGATCTATAAATTAAAAAGTTGCATATACTCTCAAATAATTGTCAAACAAAGTACGACTACTTTAAGGCAATGGATTATGAAAATTAAGCATTGGAAATGACTGTCTAGTGCTACACTGAGTAAAGTCAGTACACTATAAAAAACTTATGTAGATAAGCAAAAATTACCATTAAAACTCAGAAATATAAAGAAGCTGAAATTTTAATAAATAAAGCTGAGGCCATAATTCTTCAATTACAAAACTATCGCTTTATTTCAGAAAGATGCCATGAAAAAGTTAGATATGTGAAGACATTAGCTTTATTTTAATGCTTTGCTTGGATAAAGAAAGATAAAGGATACTCAACTATCTCTCAAATAATTTTCTACTCCTCTGAATGCTGCCATAATACAATAGAAAATAGACAGCGTCCTAAAAGTGATCAGGAATAAATAACTATCTTAAAATTAATAGCAAGCATTGGAGTTATATCTCTCAAATGAATTAGAGATTGTGGTATTGCAATAGTTTGATAATCACTAAAGCAAGAATTAACTCAGACTGTTAAAACTAAAATCCTTCCTAAAGCTAAAAGACTTTGTGAGAGCTTAGGTCATAATAGATGAGCTTTTGATAGAAAGTAACCAAAGCAACATCACAATACGCTAAAAACCGAGTCTTATAATAAAAATCAATTATAAGTAGTCTCTTATCGCATAAGAAAATCTCGATGAAACTTATGTAAAGTTAGAGAGAAACTTAAAACCTTGGAATGAGAAGTTTATAGAACTTAACTTGAGTTTGGAACACTGTAGATCTCTCTATAAACTTAAGATCTATGATAAATGCTTTCTCAAAATCTAGGAGATAATTTCTAAACACAATGCAGATTTAGATATTTGGTCCGCAGTAAGGTTCATCAGGCTATAAGCTAAGGCAATTAGACATATTGGGAATTTCGAGGAAATAAAATCAGATGAGATTCAAAAGCTAATAGATGAGAATAGCGAAGGAGGTTAAAGTATCATAGACTCATACTCTCTCTTTAAGCTATATCTCGCTAATGCAAAACTTCACTAATCGGTCAAGAATCCTTTTTTGATATTTTAGTTATTGATTTCATTATAACTAATCTAAACTCTGCTTTTGTTTGCATATCGGATGCATTAAAGGTATTCAAAGACCATTTCGGTAATTGCCTTAACCCTTTAGGTTTAAAGATTCTGCTTTTGAATGTCTAAATTCTAAGATAGCTCAATTAGATCGAAGAAGCAAAAAATTCAATAGCTGAATTAGATTAAAACTTGCGAGCTTACGATTCTTAGTTAGAGGAAAAAACGTTTTAGCAGGATTTATAGGAATCCTCAGATAATTCTAACTTCTAAGAATCAGTTAATTGCCTTAGGAGGAGACTTAAAAGGGACATTTATATTACTCTGATATAGGAGAAAGGACACATAGCATGTCTTAATCGAGACTATGCGGAGGCATTTGCATTCTATGATTTATCTAATTTACTCATAAAGGAGCACGCAGATCAATTTGAAATGAAAGTAGTGATTCAAAAGTGTGAGAATCTAATCTCAATGGGATTTTGCAACCGAATAATTGGAGATGTAATGGGGGCACTCAACTATGGAAGATAGGCCGAGGACTTGTTAGAATCTTATGAGAATGAAAAAAGGCTACAGAAAATAGAAATTAGCTCAAACTATTACAAGACTACTCTGGAAAATTTGAAAGTCAAATTATTGAATTTCATTGCTAGGATGTTATTGCTTCAATAAGAATATAGCAGGGCTATTCAATATTACCAGAACATTGATCTAACAAATTCAGTCCTTAATTGAAACGGAAATAGTAAATTAGAAGCAGTCTCAGTCAGTTTAGAGATATGTATAGCTCTACTCTGCCTACGTAAATATGGGCTCTTGTTACTTTTCCCTCAAATAATATCCTGAAGCTAAGGACAGTCTCGTTTTAGGACTTGAATGCTTGAAGGACTTAGATACCAAGGGATACAAATTTAATCATTATTATTTTATAATTATACAACATACAGCTATCAAAGACATATGAAAATCTAGGGAAAGTGTGCGACAAGCTTGGAGAGTTTGAGGAATCAGTAAGAGCTTATGAGTAAATGCTGGGATGTGAAGTCAACTTTACAGTTGAGAAACATTTCGACGATATCATCAGCACAAACTTCATTCATCTATTTATTTACCTTTGATTTAACTAAATGGACAATAGCTTGATAATTTACAACGACAAGTAAATGAGTGAACTAAGTGTGAACTTTGTATAATAGAAGGATTCGTTGAGAGAAAAGTCACAAAGGTTATGATAAATGAATGGTGATTATAAATTAGAGATGGAATTGTCTGTTAATTAATGAATTATCAATTATATACAACATCTTCATCTGAGGTAATATCAAACGTGAACATAAGTCTCTTAATTGAGTTGTTTTCTCTCTTTATAAAACTCTCCACATCTTAAAAATAATTTATGACATCTCTGCCTTTGAAAATGAAGGTAGTGTCGAAGTTTTTGTTACTCTGTCTGAAATTTTTAATGGCTTTAAATACTTAATTACTCAGCGTTACTATTCTTGTAAACATCTAATTCATTACGATCTCCTCTTTGGTATCATTAAACTCCTCTTCTATCTCATCTAAACGAATTTTCAGATCATTCGCAGCATTTTCTCTTTCAATCAAGACTTCAAGAACATTTATCAAATTTCTCCTCAAGTAAATTTGATCTTTAAATATATGTTTTAAAACAGATTTATAGAAATTTAGAAATGGACCTAGCACAATTTACACTGATTTAGTCATTTAGCAAATATTGTAAAATTTAATTAAATAGGAGCAACTTTGTTGTATTAGATACAGTAAGTCCAGAGTATCTCTGAAAGTATCTTTAAATCATGTGATAGAATCCCAATTCTTCCAAAAGCATCTGAAGAGTGTAAGCAGATTTCACGTACACTGGAAGTAATATCTCCTACTGCTTGTAATCACTTTCTCTCTCCTAGAGATCTTCAATAAGTTTACCTATCTCAAGTTGACTTAGAATCAGCTCAGAGTTTTCCATGTTGAACTCTGATTAGTTTTCAAGCACTAATTTGAATATGGGTTTAGTTGCCCAATCTATTTGTACTTCCTCCTTTTATTCCGACAGTGTCTCATCAATTTCTACTTCTTCTCTTAGCCTTTAGATTTTTATGAGCTCTGCCTCATAGTCGATCGGATCCTTGTTCATTTGTTCTAAGTGACTTAAATTCTACTTTTCTTATTAGGAGAGCTGTATTAATTGAGACAGCTCATTTTAGCTACTGTTATTGTGATTGGATAGTTTTGAAATTACTGAATGTTTTATCCCCTTTGCAACTTTATCGATCAAATCATTATGAAGAGCAGGATCTGGTTTGTAAATTTCATCTTGTGATACTTTGGCCTAGCCAACTACTTGCTTTACAAACTTATTCAAGAGTTCTGTATTCTCTTCCTCCACCGATTTTTCTTTCAACTCGTTTTTGTTATTCCTAGAATCTTATAGAGTCTGAGACTTGGGAGATAGAGTAAAATTAGTTTGTGGGAGTATAGAATGGTTGTCACTTGAGAAATAATCAGCCATCTTTATTTCCTTGATGTTGGATCTAAGTTTCTTAGTAAACTTGAGTTTATCATCTTCATAAGGATTATCTTGTATCTGCTTTTCTATGTGTGGATTTACTTTGGGACTCTGAATCCTTTAAACTACAGCTTAGCTTTGTGCGATTATGTGGTCACTCATTTTGATGAAATAAGAGACATAGTTTAATAGTAGTAAGATGGTTTTGAGCTGTTATTAATTCTAGGTTGTCTACTGGTTCTCATGAGTAGAGAGCGTTTTAGATACTTCAACCTCTTGGGCCTTAATCTAAGATTTCTAGCTAACGACATCAAGTTCGTTGTGTGTAAGTGTCGAAGCTAAGGACTCCTTGTATCTATGCTAGCCCTTATCATTCTTTTTAGCCGGCTCTGTTACTATGGAGCTCTGATGCTCAGAATCAGAATAGAGAATCTTCACTCTGTCTTCTATGAAAGTTTCGTAGTTTATCCTGGGCTCCTCTTCAAAGTTGGTGATGTTCACCAATGTATGTGCATTCAAACTGTCCTTGAGCAGTGCCTACTTAACTGAATTATCATCAATAATCTCGACCAGTTTATTGCCATGTAGGATACGGAATTCGTTATTAAAACGCTCTCTAAATTAGCTCAGCAGTTTGAGTCTCTCAAAAGCAAGATAGTCTAGAATACGCTCTGCTGAGTCCTCAAAAGACAGAGTATGCTATTTCGACAGAGCTTAATGGGAAGTATCATCATGATGCTTGGAGAGTTGTTAATGTTTATGGCTTAGTCTAGTTTAAGACATTTTGAAATTAAAATTCACTGTAAAATGTAAGTCAAATTTTCATCAAGAGGACAAGCACCATTTACAAAAGTATTTTAAGAAATTAAAATTTAAATTAAGAATTCACAATGGCAGGTAAGATATTTCAACTTAGAATTACATTCATAACTTAACATACATGGCATAGTAGATTTGAGAAGGACAGAAATTAAAGAAATCTTCGACTTGTTTGATAAGAATCAGAGCGGGAGAGTGCATGTTGGAGAATTAGGCACTATAGTGAGAGCCCTAAATTTGAATCCGACAGAAACTGAAATTTTGGACATGATTAAGAGGATTGACCCACAAGGCTCTGGATCTTTCCAGCTCCCTCAACTTGAAGATCTCATCAGAGAGTGCGAAAAGAACAAAGATGTGGATGCACTAAAGAGATAGTTATATTCTCTCGTATATTTTTGTTAAAGGACTTAACAGAGGCTCTTATGGTGTTCGATAGCGACCATGATGGCATTTTAAGTGTAGAAGAGTTCAAGCAAGCCATGATGACTATGGGGGAGAAGATGCAAGAACATGAAATAGATGAGATAATTAATGACTCCGACCTTGTCATCAACAAGTAGATTAGAATCGACCACTTTGCAAATTTAATCATAAATAGAGTATGAGCTGAGAAGTTTAACCAACCTTAGATAAAATATTTTTAGGGATTAAGTTTTGGAATGACTTTCTCATCTGGCAAGTATATGATAACTTTTTAGGAAAATCTTATAATACATAAAAGAAAAGTTTGATTGTTTAGTGTGACTGTTAATTCATATAGCTTTGAAACTCATCATAGATGGAAGTTACTTAAATTCTCCTATCTCATCTTCTTCTCCTTATCGTCAACAATCATCTAATTCATTCATAGATAAAACTCTATCTCCTCATCTCTCCCCTTCTCTCACTCTTTCAATTGAATGCAGACTTATTAAGTTAGTCGGTATTTCTCTGCCTTTTGCCCATATTAGTGTTAGTTCGTGGAGCTACGTTGAGGAACTTCTTCATCTTGAAGAGTGATTTATTTTGGATGATGTTGGAAGTTTCAAACTCCTGCTTGTGAGAAATCGCTTCCTTAGCGAGATGAGAAGCCTTGGTATGCTTTTCGAAGCAATTAAGACGAGGACCACTTCGTGATTGCTGCCTAATAAAGTCATAGCGGGTTAGCATCATCTACTCTGCGACATCAGCGTAGAAATTGCAAACCACATCCTTGATGGGAGTGGAGGGTCGCAGTGCTTTACCATAAGTAAAACTCTCATCTGGCAACCTGATGGAGCGATTTGCAGTTTTTAAAATTGCACCTGATGGCTCCCTCAAGCGGAGGTTGGTTTGCTGCCTGAATTGGTATTGTTTCTATCAAGGTTAATTATTTGAGAAGGAGTATTTACATGAGCGGTAGTGGCTCTTTTTCGGATGGCCTCACGATTCAGATTCTTAAAGTCCTTATCAGTTCCAGTTACTCTGCTTTGCTGATGGAATTGCCAACTTGATGTCACTATAAGCTAATTAAGATTTCTCTCTAATTTTTAGTCTTACTTCTTCCTGCGTTTTCAGGGTCTCTTATCTCAGGCTTTCCATAGGTGAAAGTCTGGCTGGGCAAGTCTCTAGTGGTAGGTTTGGGTCTTCCCACATCATCTCTCAAGAGCAAGTGATTGTAGAAGCTTCTATTCATATTTGATGCTTAATTAAAATTAAATTATATCTGCTTTTAAACATAACTGTTAAATAAAGTTCTCACACAAGAGAAGAGTATTACATTAAATCCTTCTTTTAGCTACTGCAAAAAACATAATCATATATCAAACTTTTCCTTGAGGTTAGAAAGAGATTTATTATCCTAAACTTCAATTAAATCTCTTTCCCATCCTAGATCCCATTATGCTTCCAGCACCTGAGGCGTTTATAGTCCCAGCAGTCTTCAGTTCATCTTCAAAGGTGTGTGCAATCACATTTTTCATGCTTTCAAGTTCCTCTTTTAAACCCTTCAACTCAACGTTGTGATCGTTTATTGTTTACACACAACTAAACTAAGTGTAAACAATAATCGGTTTTGTGAATTATAAAATAACTGCTAAAATACAAATGTCTTTGATGAATGCGGACTCCTTATTTATAGTGAAGGATTTAGTTGAGGACTATTTGTTGAAAAAGTTGGTAGGCTCGCAGATTGATTTCCTACTATTGGATCCCTTGAGGGATGCTTATCAAGTAGAAAGAGCGCTCCAATTCACAGCAGAGTTTGTGTAGTTCAACTAACTAAGGTACTAGTCTTTGCTGCTCAAAAATTTAGCTGAAGATGAAGAAGAGCCCCTCGAGCCTGTAAGTCTTTAATTGTGCCTGCTTATTGCTCATTTAGAGGTAACCTGAGTATGACATCTACACATCTATGAAAGAGGCAAAGCCATATACTCTCAGACAAAAAATTATAGAAGAAGATGATTAGAATAAGACTACTCTCTCTCCAGATTCTAAGAAGAAGGCAAAGAAGAAAGGCAAGTTGAACAAGTCTCTGCTTGGTGGGTTGCTGGTCAGCAAATTCATCGCTAATAACCTAAATATCAAGAGGAAACTGCAATAGAAGAGGAGCAGGCAGAGCATTTCTTTATTCTCTACAGTTTTTAGTATTTCTTAGTCAATGGATACGTTTTAAGACTCCACTATAGAATCTGGCTTGGATAGGCAGGTCACTTACAAGAGATACCCTGAACCACTTTAAGATCTTGAACCTGAAGAGATTGACGAGGAGTAAAGGAAGCTAAATGATAAAATTAAGACTCTCAGAGATAACATCGTGATCAATGAACTCATTCAGAAACAGTCAGAGGAGAGGACACAGCAAATCATGTAAGAGTACGAGAGAGAGCTCAAACTCAAAGGCAAGGAATTTCAAAACTAGTTCCTTACGAAGATGAATAGTCATTAAATTATCCTTACAATTTAAATATAAAAGATGAGAGGAGAGAACAGCATAACATTCGACTATGGTGGCAAACCCATGTTTATTAAGCCCACAAAGTTCAGCCAACTACTGTAACAACCTTCTTCAAACACAGATACTTAAGTCATTCGTATTTTATTACCGCCCATATCAATAAGGAGTCCACTCAATATAAATGGATCAAGCAGCAAGCGAGAGTACTCACTTCAAACAGATCCAATTTTGGAGCCAGTTCTTAACAGTAGAACGACAGTTCCTATCACTATAAAGTTCTAGACTCAAATCGAAAGCTTATCCACTACTATAATCCAAACAGAGAGGATTCACTGAAGAGAGACGACCCCAATATACTCTGTAGAATGAGTAAGGACTTTATGACTAACTCTTCGAGCTATTAGTATGGTGTCCCTTACCTGACCATCAGGTCGAACGAGGGAGCAATTTTGAGAGACGAAGAGCATAAGAAGGTTCTAGTTGGGCCTAATACAGTGGACATATAGAGAGAGCTTGAACTCAAATCATAATAAGAAAAAGAGGAAAAAAAAATACTTTAGCCATCTTCCAAACCAATAAACTATGAATACTCCCGACGCTCTTTGTAAAGAAAGTAAGCTTAGAGCGTGGTAAGACTCAAAAGTCTAAGATCAGGAGGATCTAGAAATGTAGTAGAAGATAACAACATGAGTTACAGTGAATTCAATCCCTACTCAAATCGAATGTCTTCATAAAGCACTTTTAATAGAAGTTAGATCGTCAATAAAGAGAATCTATCATATAAAAATAGCTCGATTCATACATATTACGAATTTTTCTTACGTTTATTGACTATAATTTTTGCTGATTCAATTATGAATGATGTTCATCGAATAACAAGGAACGAAGAGCAACTGCAGTATTTGTTGCAAGAAAAGTAGAAGAAGAATACAGGTAAGGTAGGAATAAGACTCCTAAACTTAGATGACTCTTTGCAAGGAGGCTTAGATTATTCCTTCATAGATATGTCGAGTCGGATAGACGACCATGAATTTCAAAATAGCAACATCGATATTCAAGATCTCTCTCAAACTGCGATCAAGCTTCCAGAAATCGTCACTTCATCTAATCTGAATCAGAGTTAGAATGTAAAGGGGATCCACTCCCAACTAAACTTCAGAGATACTAGGTCTGAGGCAAGAATGATAGATGAACTCTCTCAAAAGATGATGAACTAAAAGTCTCAGCTTGATATGAAAGTCCCACTTATTAAGAATCTAGAGAGGACTAGAAAGTATGAAAATCAGAGCTTTGAAATTGGATATAGCTCTTCCACAAATACAAAGAGGTCAGATTTGTCTAAGATCTCCAAGACTAGTCTCAACGCTAAAATATAGATCAAGTCCAGAAAGAGCAACCTTATGCTTTTGTAAAAATCTTATTTCTGATATAGAACAATTGCTTTATATACTCTCCAAAGTGCAATGAGTGGCTTAAATTACTATGTAATGAAAATAATTTCTGATATCTTAAAGAATAAAGTCTTAAGTCGAAAATATATCAGCTGTTCATTTAAATAAATGGTCGAATCAACAGCAAACGAAAGCAATCGCAAACAAATCCTAGAAATAGATGGTAGCATGCTTGAAGGAGGAGGACAAGTAAGGATAAAATCTTAAGTTCTAACTTATTTAAATGATAAATTGTTTGTAGCTTTTAAGAGTATCTCTAGGGTTATCTTACATCTTGAAACAGCCTATCCATATATAGAAGATAAGGGCGAACAGAGGCAAAGGAGGAGGCTTAGGGAATCAGCACCTGACTGGCGTAAGAATAATTACTATATAAACAAGGGTTATAGCTTAATGCTTTGGCATATTTAACTGCTCCTGGAAGCAAAGTTACAGGAAATTTAGCAAATAAAAATCTTCATAATCTATTTATGGAAATGTTGTGAAGAATACCTAGGTAGAGTTTGACCCAGGTGAAGGCATAATCTCTAAGGAAACTTTTCGAATAAAATGCTTATATTTATTGTACTTAATAATGAATTGACTAAAGAACTCCTGGCAGTGCTCACTTGGTAGCCTAGATGATAGTTCCTTGCTTTCTATTCTAAGAAAAAGAGAGTGTGGAACTTAAAATCCAAGGCGGCACTTTAGTAGGTATGAGTCCAACATGCCCTTGCTTTATATTTTATAAGCCACAGCTATGCACTTGTTCTGATTCCTGCTCTCCAGTCGATGGGAATCAACTTAAAATACGAGCATCTCTATCCTGGCATTTTCCCTGACATAATCGGCCAGATCAAATTAACCATAGGCAGGCAGAGCGAGTCTATCAAACCTATCAATCTGAGAGAGAGAGGGAAGTTATTGTCTGTCGACATTCACATGGACTCCACATTCGGGCTACTGCTCACATACTACAGAGATGAGTTTAAGCCTAAGCTAGTAGAATATTTAGAGTCAAGGTTTAAGGATGAGGCTGTAGAGATAAACTTCCTAGATGCTAAAGAGCCAGTTACTGATTAGAGTAAGGGCAAAAAGGGCTAAGTGTTGCTGGTGACTACAGTGTTTAAATTTTAAAATGAGACTTGCTTGTCTGCACATTCTTTGGTGGAGAAGCAGAGTTTCAGAAAGACTAACCACTTGGAAGAGTTAATCTAAAATATGAATAGAGTGCTTGATAATCCCTTAACCACTTGCGATGAGTATCACACAGACCAGCTACTTATATTTATGGGCTTAGCTTATGGCAAATCTCAAATCGTATGCGATGAGCTCTCACTCCATGGCTAAACTGTGCTTGAGCTTTTGAGGATGTTTATTCCAGAGATTTAAATCAGAGTAGAAGACGTCTCTAAAGATGGAAAGATAGCTACTCTCATAGAGATTGAAGGAATTGCAAGGAGATGAGAAGTATACTTAGGATAGAGCTAAAGTGAAAGTAGCTATGAAATATGAGGAGAGTGAAATTTAAGTGAATTTAATATAATTAGCTTTTTGATTTATAATTAAAGATCAAATTTCAATGTCTGAGAAAATCCTTAACGAATTCGCTGTGCGATTGAATAAGTCCAGAACGCAGCTGCAAGAAGTCTCCAATTAGGTTGAGAACTTGAAAGGAGAGGCTTAAAAATTGTAGCGAGAACTAGACCAAGCTAATCAAGAAAAGATGCAGGCAGAGAGAATGCAAGAAGAACTCAAGAACAAGTACGTTATTGCTGATTAAGTGACTTTATTGAATTAATATTCTATTGATCCATCCATTCTTAATGATTGATAACACTAAGTTGATGAATGAGGAGGAGTCCTAGCGTCATTAGCAGGAGCAAACAGAGCTCAATAATTTGAGGAAGCTCAAGCGAAAGTTGGTCAAAGATAAGGAACTAGCGGAGAAAGACTGTGAAAAGCTGAGCAATGAACTGCAGTAACATATCCATGACAGGAAAGAGCTGGAATCACTTGCAAAGAGACTGAGCGAGCAACTCGAATAAGTTTAAACTGAGAAGCAAGGACTGCTCGAAGAGTATGGCAAAAACTAAGTAAGTCAATAACTACAATTCGATAATTTCCAAATGATTAAGCTATCCCAGCTTACACGTGGAGTATAGTAAAGTCTCTAATTTCGAATATAGTAAACAATAAAGTTCATTTTAGAAGCTGTAAAATAGAGAAAGTATAAATTAATCATCGAAATGTTTGCACTATTATATTCATAAATTTAACAATATATATTTGCAGCTTTAAGGATTTCCAAGGATCACAACTACTGCTTTATCAATCTTTCGAATAATAAGTATTAGATAAGCTACTATCATAATTAATTATTGTAAAGAGAGAGTGGGAATAATTTCATATTTGAGGGAGTTTGCTAGAGTTGGTCTTCCTGTGCTGGTAAAATGTAGAATTAGCTGCATTTTAATAAATATTGCTGGGGATCTTCGTCGGGCTGTGCACTATCTTGTCCTCTTGCTGTGATGGCTGCAATAACTAGCCTCTTTGATAATCAGAAACTTGACTTACTTATTTCTCTTGAAGGAGGAGAGACGTTCTTGAGTCTAGTCATTCTTGGACTGCGGTTGTTCAAATTAGGAGGCTCTATGTTATTGCTTATGTTGTTGTTTATTTCTCCTTTTCTTAGTATTAAATGAATGAGAGTGAATAAATGGAGTGAATGCTCTTACCACGATCAACCTGGTTTGAAAAGTTTATAGCATTCCATCATCATAACAACTAATGATTGCAAATAGAGGTGATTTGGGTCATAACCTGATAGTTAGGTTGGGGTTAGTTGCTGTTTATTTAAAATGGATTCATAGTATTGAAGATGCTTTGGAATAAAAAAGAAAGCGCAAATTGCTTCATCTTGAACTGAGTCATAACCTTAGCCTACTTAAGAGAATTAATAGAACAGAGAATTTGATGAAGATGCTGAGGTTACTGCTGAGGATTGGCTTCAGAAAAATAATAATGTCATTCAATCACTATCTTTTAAACTTGAGGGCTTGATGATTACTGTGGCTGGATTTTATGGCTCAGAACTTTGCAAACTGACTTTGTAGAAATTGGCTTTCATGGGAGAACAATGCAATTAAAGAACAATGATTAATTAGAAGGAGGAATCTCAAGAATTATAAGCTAATGAGAAATCAGCCTATTCAGGACCTATCTCTCCTGTCGTATTAAGAGGAATTGCAGCCATTGAGTCCTCTTCCCTCTAAATTTAAATTATTCTTAGTTATAACAGCAGATTGTTTTATGTAAAAGGAAGATTTTTTTGAAGAAAATATCAGGGGAATGACGAGATAGACATATCAATTCACTGCGATGCAGGGATTTTCGAGTGGTTACTCAATTACATTTTCAACTAAGAGGAAGCAGAGAAGCAATCGAACGCCTCAAATGCAAATGCAAATTAGTCCACAACAAATGGCTGGTAGCTCAGAGTACAGAAATGTGACGATGGGAAAAATGGGTAACCAGCAAACAATAATAACGGGGGTGGGTTTTCTAATCTGTTTTTAATGCCAGAGGCCCTTAGCTCGATTAGAAAAATGTGGTGTCCATTTTAATTTCTGCAGATTTTCTTAAGATTGACCGCCTTGTTAAGCACTGTATGGAGTACTTTGTGCCAGAATAATTAAGATTCACTCATTCAAAAAACAAGATATTATTAAGATTCAAGTGGACATGAGTTGCATCAACTCAGTTATTTATTAAGATGCAAGTAATATCTTCATAAGTGTGCTTACTGCCTCAGACTTTCTACCTACTTTTATTCTCAGCTGTCCAAAGGGAGAGCTTTTCATAGCCACTGCATATTTATCTTAGATAGTAAGCTACTATTCTCAACTGTTTTACTATTTATTTGAGGGCATGTATATATATGCCTGAAACATTAGCCTCCACCTATCGCTAAAATTAATAAAAAATGTAGTGCTGACTTAACAAAGATGATTTTATTTAAGTTTAGATTGCCTTGATACATGAGCTTTTCTCTTGAATATCTTATTTTCTTAGCTGAATTGGAGGGCTCTTACCACATAATAGTTTGAAAAGTTTTCAGCCGTATCACTATTCTTTAATGCTTCCTACTTTGCCATCGGAGACTAAGCATTCATTATAAAAATTTGTTTAATTATGTAAATTATCCCTTATTTAAATTCTGGTTTGCAGCAGCTTGATAATTAGTTGATCTCGATCTCTTATTGCAAATTGACCTAGTGTTGTGCTGCTTGTTTGAATATGCTTTGGTTTTTCTTTTGAGGGCTCCCTCCAGCCTTGGGACTTTCACAACTTATAAGGCAGGTTGAAGACAGTTAGTCACACTGAATTTAAGCAACTTACTATTCACTCAATCTCACTTTTTTAAGCATGTCCTAGAGTTGGGACATCCTATCCTTATCACTCGTTTACAGTCTATCCTTCTTGAATTGCTTCATCTTCAAATATAGTAGCCTCCTCTAGTTATAAACAAATAGGCATTCTCTTAAAGTAATAGTTAATCGGAATTGAGCTGAATCAAGTTTTGATTTTGTGGTTGAAGAACCAATTGAAGCTGCTGCTGTGAAATAAATTTCTACTCTATTAGATTGGCATTAGTGGTATTAGTTTGAAAGCCACTGCCTGGAGGTTTGAGCTTGGTGGGGCTTTATCTCTACGATCCTGAAGGATCTAATTACTCTTGCTAGCTTTATTCTCCTCCCTGATTTTGCGCCTATTAATTGGTATTCTGCTGCTATTAGGAGTACTTATACTTCACAGAATTAATAGAATTTCTCTCAAGCTTCTTCCTCATCTTCTCATTTTCCTTCTCCCATTCGCTCTGAGATAACCCATTCCCCTAACTAGAAGCATTTAAGTCATTGATTTACACACCTCCATTGTTAGCTGGAATCTAGGGTATGTTTGAGGGAGGAATTTAGATCTGACCGCCTGGAACTATTGTGATAGCTGTTGCAATTTAGCCAGTAGCTTTAGTCCTTACTTAGATGTTCATGTCAAAGAGTATGTCGTCGAATTCCTCGTTGATTTATTGAAGTAGTAAGCAAAGTAAAGTAAAGTAAAATTTGAGGAATGTAAATTAATAATCATTTTTCAAAACCAGCACTTATCGTACTAGTTAAGAATCACGATATATTATTCTATGTAATTTATTGAAGTAGAAGGTGGTGGTCATTCACATCTACTGTTTGAGCCGGTTGCTTGAGCAACTCTACTTGAATGTCAAAGTCATCCAGCTTAGTTTCTTTCTTTATGTACTCCTCCACTCCTTGCTTTAGGCTGATCTTATAGTTCAAACTTGATTATAATCTTCATCATAGCATTCTTAAATGGGAGAACTCCTTGGGGACTTTGCTGGAGACTAGTTTTAAGTTTTCTAAGCCTCTTAAGACAGTGCTATGCTCTCTATTAGATTAGAAAGAGTCCATATATATGGATAGTGGAACTACTCTCCTTCTCAGAGTTCATGAAGAACTCATTGATAGGCTCGTGCATTTTCATTTTGCAGCAATTTTAAATTACTCTCTCTCTCTTCCCTCTAGTTCTAGCAACTATAATCTTATCATAACAAATTAAAGATCTACTGAATTTATTATACTTGACAGTGAGATTCTTATTACAGCAAGAGTAGTGATAAACTACGCCTTAAGGAGCTGCATGCTAACTCTAAAGCTTGACCCCTTTCTCGTGATACTTGCAGTTGGCTAGCTCAGCAATTTGAAAGTACTCTTGACAGTGGTTACACTTGAAGAGATGGAGGTAAGACCACACCTTCCAGTAGATCTCCTTCCAAGATATTCTGTAGGTCTCTCTCACGTAAGTTATAAACTTTTTGAGATCCCACTCCTTGTCCATGACATGCTTCGCTCTGTGCTATCCATGGTCGTCTATGAAAAGAGTCAAAAAGTGCTTGCTTGCATGATTAAACTTTGACAGCTGAGATACTAGCGTTGAGTCTTGGTGAAAAGTCTGAGAGAATTTAACATTACCACTCCTACTCATCATCATCTATATGAAGATAGTTCTTGTCTTTCTCTAGCAAGAGTTCGAGCTTCTTCATGAAAAGCTGCTCACTAACTTATCCTTCCTTTCCTTCAGGATGTCGAGCCTGTCGAGGTTTATACTCTTCGCCATCTCTCTGATAATCACTGAGTTATTAACCATAAACATTGACCCCAGTATTGAATCTTAGAGATATCCTCGATGTTATTCACAAAGTACTCATTACAAAATGCGTAGCTTAAATAGGGATATATGCTAAGAAGCAGATATTTTCTTGAGGCACTTCTCAAAGTATTTCATGTACTTGACTAAGAGAGAGCGAGAGAAGGTGAAGTCCTTTTTCTAATTTTTGCTGTCATCGATGACGTGGATCATAATCTTATCCTTGAAGTTGATTGAATTTAGGTGATTGAGGAAGTTGTGCTGGAAGCCTGGCATATTAGAGTGACCTCCATTTTAAGCGTTTTGGCCTGAGATATCCTGGAGACTCGAATGCTTGCTCTAAGGTGACTGCTCACTGTTGATGTTCATGCTGTTGTTGTGGTAGACAGATTAGTAAAAGTCGTTATTAGGATTGGAGATAGGCTTGGACAAAGAGGAGGATAAATTTGATGAGTTGATGTTTTGCGTCACAGGCAGAAGTTTCTAAGGACTGGCAGGTAGAGCATGAGAGACCTTAGGGCTTTGCAGATTTTCATCCCTCAGGTAATCACTTGTAGCTGTAGTAGCAGTGGTTTTATTAGAGAAGGGAGTGTTGTTAGAATTATTCCTCTGTTGAGGATCAAGCAACTTTGAGTTTTAGTTCTCTAGAGGCATCTGATCATTCCCTTAGTTTGCACTTTACCAAGGCTGTTAGGTCTAAGCTAAGACTGAGTTTAATTTAGCTAGGCTGTCTAATTCAACTCTTTAGCCTAAATTGGCTGCTTGATATCTAGCTTCTTCGCTACGATGTTGTTCTAATTACTTAGTTAGATTATGCTCTTCTCCCCAGATGGTCTATCCCCTATACCCATGCCCGCTGTTTGGTATTGTCTGATTGAGAAGTTATTCTGAGTCATGTTTGCAATGTTCGTGAGATTGGGAGTGGTCAATTATTACTGAGCGTTTTGAATCATGAGCTGCTGCGATGGATTATTAGAGAAGACTCCGTTTCCCATAGTAGCGTGCGTGATTTTCTCGTTTATGCTGAGGGGATTTAGAGTTACACTATTTTGGTGTTGCTTCCCATCCGCTGACTACCGCTTATTCCCATAGGAGCCTTGGTTTTGCTATTAAAGAAAAGAGAGAAACTATTCGAATTACATTGAATCAAACTTTAAAGATATTAGATCAGCAGCTAACTCTTCTATCCAAGATGAATAAAGAATTAATAATTTGCTATCCATAAAAGGTGGAATTATTATGAGCACCACCAACTATGCTGTAAGTTGGTACTTGGCCTAAATTCATATTCCCAAGTTGGCTTTGTCCATTCACGAGTAAGTTATTCTGTAGAACTGTCTGAATAGCTCCAGAAGGGTTTCCGAAACTCCTTGACTTTTTAGGCATTTGCTTTACTCAAAATGGCAACTGTCCATTTATTTCTACACACAAATTAAGAGAGATTTGACTTACGCTAACTGTTGAGTGTGACGTTTCTGTGATCTGTAGTTTGAGGAAGAGAAGTAGTCTGACCACCCCCGTTTGGTTGTAACAACCCGTATCCTTTCTAATGTTCAACAAAAGACGAGTGCTAGATGAGTTTCTGACTGTTAGTCATATCAAGTGTGGGCTCTGTGCCTGTGCTCTGCGCTATAGTCAGGTTGCTCACTCCTCCCGTGATAAGTTCCAGATTATTACTGCTCATGATTTTCGTTCCATTCGATTAAAACTGAGATTCTCTCACTATCTTCATGAGGGGACTTTCATTTTCTCTCAGCTCCTTCAACTCACTTTGATAGTCATTCATGTTAAACTTCCCTGAGCTCATTGCAAAGTAATGCGACCCCAGTGAATCGTCGGGATTGTGTACGTTGCTACCACTGCTGCTAGTTCCCTGCCCTTTCAATTTTATAATACCCTAGAGATATGGTTGTTAAGCCTGCCGTTGGAATAATAAAAGCAAGGATAATCTGAATTTGGTTTTAATAAAAAAGAATAATTTAATGCTCGAGCTGCCAAATGATGAAGCCTAAAAAAGCAAAGGCATCATTCCGTAAGCACCTTTTATTTCTGTCCTTCGAGCTTCATAGTTCTCATAATTTATAGACACTTGCTTTAAATTTCCCTTATTTAATGCTTCTTAGATAGGTAGAGTTGATAATTTAAGTGACTTACCCCTTGTGTTATTCTTTGCGTTTGGGTGAAGGATTGCTGTACGGGATCATCGATGGGCGAAATCAAGTTGAAAGAACTCTGCTCTCTGAATCCTCCCCCATTTTTTGAAGCTGAGGATTTAACCAGGTATCTCTCATGAATGGGCGGCGTTTCTAGTTAAAAGTTTAGCGGATAATGCCGAGGTAAAAATGAAGGCGAGAGACTTACAATACTGTGAGTTGTTGAAGCCTACACCAGTTGCTGCGAGTCCAACGCCGGTTGCAGACGCTCCCACGGACCCACCGCTACTCAAGATGCTTTTTGACTGATTCAGAACATCTAATTAGGAGCTGGCAGAGTTAGGCAGCTGCTTCCCTCCCCCGTAAGCTGAGGAATTACTAGGCGTAGGATCTGAATTAGTCTGAGAGGTTTGGGTGGTCTGCGCAGGAGGGAACTGCAGCTGGGTGGATAGCAAGGGTGGGGTGGTGGCAGCTTGATCTTTAAGCATGCTGTTGCTATTATTATTCATTATATCTATAATTTAATTAACTCAAAATAATTTTAATAGGACTGAAAGTGAGTCGCGTACACATTCTCATAAACGGAATTAAAACTTTTTGTGAGAGTGTAAGAGATTATGATATCGCAGTGATTTATCACTAGCTCTCACATTTCAACATTTACTCTCTATTGATAAAGAACAGGATTCTAAGTGCGCTTGAATGACTCTGTACAATCTAGCCTTAGATTAATTTTCCTAATTTCACTTATATGAGAGCCAGTGAGTATGAATAACTAAGAATTTCATAAGGAAGAAATAGAATAAGGAATTCTTAGTCACTTAAGCAAAGAAACTCTTGTATATCTTCTTCTTCTTATAGGTTTGAATGCCTTAATTTGCAAGCCATATCAGCACACGCTCCATCATCATACAATTACTATTCACAGACAGCTTTGTTCAAAACTTGAAGCCGTTGTCCTTGCCCCACTTCTTCATGACTTGCACGAAGTATTCAACCTGTGGGTTGTTGGTGTTCTTAAGCATCTGAATCACCTCAATCAAGCGCTCTTTAGACTCTTTGCCTGCTACCACAAGTTGGAACACTCCGATTGCGGCTCCTCTCTTGCCCTCCCAGAACTCTGGGTCGGGGTCTAGGCGCTCGAGCACGTCGAAGGCCTTGACTGAGTGGTAGAACTGCCCCATCTTGTAGCAGTCGTTGGCGATGAGGTTGAGCAGACTTAGGGATTCGTTTGAGGTCTCCATGTTTATGTAGATCTCCCAGGCAAGGTGGGGTTTCTTGTTCATTATATAGCAGCGACACAACCAACTCAAGTAGCAGTAGTCGTTCTTGTAACCCAAATCAAAATAAATTACATAAATTACTTATTAATGTTATATATTAAATTTAATTTTAGTTTACTTCTCGTTTTGGATTTGGAGTAGTCCCTCCTCTGCGTCCTTGTAGTCACCTGCGGAGGCTGAGGCGATACCGAAGTTCCAGTTGAAGTCGTCGTCGTTGAGGAAGTAAGGTCTGATTGACTTGAGGTAGACCAGCACGTCGTCGAACTGCTTGAGGATGAAGAAGCAGGAAGCCATGCACTGTCTTCCCGGGATGGTGTCGCACTCAGATGGAGAGGCTCCCACCATTTGGAAGAAGTTCTGGGCAATACGAAGGTGCTCCTTCTGGTCTGAGGTCTGTCCAATTACCAAGTGCACAACGGCCTTGAGGATGTACTCCTTTGGCACCACGCACTCCATGTCTTTAATAAGCTAGTAGGCCTCATTCACTTCGTCGTTCTTGAGATAGTAGATGACCAAGTTCAGTCTTGCTTCAGGGATGACATCGATCAGAGGAGGCAGCACTTGAAGTGCGTTTTCTCCTGAGCGGAACACCACCAAGTTGTGACGGAGCACATCGTTGTCCTAGAAGATGTTTCCTGAAGTTGAGGTGTTCTGGAGAACCTTAAGCTCAGCCTCTGCAGCTTTACCGTTGTAGAGCTGGTAGTGGTTGCAAGCCTTAAGATTCACTCCGACGACTGAATCAGGATATAGTCCAAGGTAAACAGTGAGGATATCGAGTGAGACATCATAGTAATCCATCTTGTAGTAGCAGAGAGCCACATAGATATTGATAGCATGGAAATCTTTGTTCTCTATTAGGAGCTTCTTATAGATCTCAGTTGCTTCTTCGTTGTGAGAACGGAGGAAATGCAGAGCTGCAATACACAGCTGATCCTCAATAGTCTAAGTAAGTTGAGAGTGGTATCTCATGATAACTTGCTCGTCCTCGCCAGTCTTCTGTGCCAGCTGGAAAAGAAGTCTGTTCTTGAGTGGAGAGTCCTCTGCCTTTTGAACTTCTTACATAGCTTCCTTGTAGTTACACAATCAAAATCAGGTATTATGAATTCTCCAAAGTACACACTATTTGTGTAAATGCGTATAAGCAGCAGGTCTTATAAGAGTGGAGGTTTCTGTCATAGTCTTGCCTCTTCATCATTTCGTCATAGATATCCATGGCTTTCCTATAAGAGTCATTCATTCCTCATATTCCCTCATTAGTTTGTAACTTACTTGTAATCACCGTTGTGGAAAGCGCAGTAAGCGATTCCAAGATAAGTCTTAGCATCGTGTCTGTGGGAGTATTTCTTGTCGCACTCTAGGATGGTGAGGGCAGCCACAAAGTCTCTCTTCTTCAAGAAGTGTGCGACGTCTGGCAACTTATTTTCCTCTTGCTAAGGGGACAGTTTAACATCAGGTGTAAATAATTACCTGCTTCTGAGCGATAGCTTGAGGGAGGGGTTTTTGCATACGCTTGATAGCTGAGCCTGGCCTTATCATTTTCTTTTTGAATTTAAATTCTCTATTATAATTCTAATTTCAAAGAAATAAACTTTATCACTTCCATTCATTGAAAGTGATTTGTGACTTTGCTTGTAATTATAAAAGGAAGGTACTTTAAAATTAGTGAAATGAAAAGCAAGAGAGGATAATTAATTGCGTTGATTTGCAGAAGCAGTAAGTGTTTCGGTGATTTTATATCGGTCTCATTATATTCTTTTCGCTCATTAATGAATTTAATGCTTGACTCTCTTGGTCATCTCAGCAATAATGCCAGGGTTGGAGGTCATGAAGTTGGGAACTGCCGCATGATTAGCCTTCTGAGTGGTCACAAAGTGCTTCCTGTCAATTGAACTATAATCAAGGATGACCTTTGTAACAGTGATTTACCTTCTATCCCCGAGGACGATCTGAGATGAGTTTTTGTAGGGCATGACGACTGTGGGTGAGGGTAGTCTGTTCCTGTGTGCGTTGGGGTGGTAGGGCTCAAGTGGCTTCTTTATCATTCCAACGTGATACTCAGGCCTGATCTTGAACTGGTCTCTATTACTACCGTCAAACAAAATTTTAAGTTGCCTACTGCGAGAATGAAACGCTTTCAGAAGACCTCCTAGTCCTTGGGTCCTGGCCCTTTTGCAGAGTCTTGAAGGCGACGCACACTGCCTGGCCATTTTTGATAAGCACTTAGCTGCAAGATGCAACCTTTGTGTTTGCAAAGAGTGGGTTAGAAATCTGCTGCTTCTCGTTGAGGAGTGACTGGAATCTTTCCTGATTCTCTCTGGCCTTGAGGTCTCTTTCTTCCTTGGTCATCAACTTGGAAATAGTTGAACTTCTTTCAACTCCAGCTTAACTTGGCTATTGTGTGGAATCCATATTTGCAAGTGAGCAGTTTCAAAATATAAACTAAGCTTTGGCTAAATAAGATTATGATAATTATAAAACAAATAATTGGCTCAGTCTTTAAATTATCAGAGGTTATAAGAGAAAATAAATTGTGAATGTGTGAGAGAGAGACGAGATGTGAATTTAATTAGAACTTTATTCACGATCCTGATTGATAAACTTTTTACTTGTGTGTGTTTAGGGTGAGATGGTAAGGAATAAAATTATTTTGAAATGGACGACTCGCTTGACTATAACACCTTCACCAATGATGAAAGGAAGCTGAAGAGGCAATCTTACAATAACCTCTTAACTGCTGAGGAGAAGCATTATCATTATTTAGTTGTCTTTGTTTTAAACAGAACCAGCAAAGGAATCAAAGCAAGGTGTTGAAGTACTAAATCAGAATATTTTCACTGACATTCCTTACTTATGCAATCCTCCACTTTACCAGAGAGTCCTGGTCCATACTTAAACCCAAGATTCAAGTTTAAGACAACATTTTATAGTTACTGATGAGTTTTAAATATTTTGAACATTTCATCTTCAGCGCTAGGAGCAATGGACACAGCTTTCCTGAGCTTTTACTCTTTAGGTCTGCTAATTATGGGTTCTTTGTGTGATCACTACAATCCAAAGTACCTGCTAGTTGGTTCCTATGTGATAGTGACTATAGTGATCACAATCATAGGCTATGCAGCTGAGATGGGGTACAATAACACTCTCCTCTTCTGTTTCTTGTTTTCGATTAATGGCTTCCTTCAGTCTATCGGATGGCCAGCCTGTTCGGCCATTTTTGGGAACTGGTTCGGAAAGAGAGGCAGAGGCATCATTATCGGTCTCTTTTGCTCCTCAGGAAACGCTGGCAATATCGGTGGAGCCCTGATTACCAGTTTCCTCACTTCAACTTAGTAAATAAATTTCACCTTATGAATATACTATGCTAATGAATTGGAGGATGGCATTTATGATAGTGGCAAGTTTCTGTACAGTAGCAGCCATAATAAATACCATTTGGCTCGTTGTACATCCTCAAGATAAGGGCCTAATCATAGAAGAGTTCGATGAGAAGCTAAACGAGACTGAGAGATTCTTACTCTTAGAAATGTAGCAAGACCCAACTGAGTCATTTTTAGAGCGATAGGAGAGAGAAGGACAAAGATGTGAGAAGGGAATCAGTTTTTGGGATGCACTAAAGATTCCAGGTGTGATGTAGTATTCGCTAAGCTATTTCTGCCTGAAATTCTCAAGCTATGGGCTAATGTTCTGGCTACCTCTTTTCTTGCAAAAGATGAATGGCTACTCTGACTATGAGACTGCTTCTTGCGTGTCTATGCTAGACATAGGATATGTGTTAGGAGGAGTCTTGATCGGCTACATCTCAGATTTAATGTATTGCAGAAGGGTTCCAGTAGCTATGTTGAGTATCGTAATTGCCACCATCCTTCACGTTATCCTACTTTACTTGAACGCTCAATACAAGGTCTACTTCTTCATTCATGTTGCCTTAATCGGCATGCTGATGGGTGGTGCAATAGCTATCGTCTCTGGAATCTCTTGCACTGACTTGGGTAAACTAAAGGAGCTACAGTCAAGTGAGAAATCAGTGGCAACTGTCACAGGCATCATAGATGGAATTGGAAGCATTGGAGCGGCCTTTGGACAGATCATTGTAAGTATTTAATAAGTGAAAGATTCCTATCAAATAATAGTTAATCATATTCTTAACTAACACTAACTTATTAACTATAGATCGGAGTAAGCGAGCAGTACTATGGCTGGAATTCGGTCTTCGTACTCATGTCCATCATGGTTTTAATGGGAGCAGCACCTCTTCTGAAAGCTTTCCGCAGGGAGATGAAAGAAATTATCACATTGATAATATAAATGATAAATCAATATTTTTACAATATATTATTGCTCAGAATTCATAGAAGAAGGCAAGGGGAGAGAGAGGAAACTAATCACAGTTATGAGGGCATAAATCGAGGGACCTCACCTTACAAATCTTTATGATTAACGATTTGATATTCCTAAATCTTGATTCTGTTCTAACTTTAAGTGTATTCATTTTTTGTAAACCTCAAAACCTTTTTTATAATTAATTAGATTTATTGATGATTCCCTAAGATTGGAAAAGTAGGTGATATCTGAATGAGCTGCCTGCTTCACTCACTGCTCTACCTCACTATTGTTAATATAAACAGATTCTGCCTCATAGCATGAATTTACGGTCAGCCTATTCACAATGCTACAAATTATACAGAGAAGAAATACTTAAAAACAAATTTAGTAATGCTATTCTCTTAACTTTCATTGACCTCCTCTATGTATTAGCTCTCGTGTAATTCTTGTTGTCTTATATCGATTGGTTCCTCCTATTCGTGATTCATTTTATATTCCTGCATCTCTTCTCTATTGCTTTCGGGTTAAATTGGAAAAATTAAAATCTTAAAACTTAAATAGGTTTACTCTGGTCTTCATTGTGATGCAAATTTTGAATTTGCGGATTTAAGTGACTTTAAGCGTTTGTCGATGAGGGTCCTAAGTTCAATTAAGGCACAATGGATGGAAGCTACTAGCTGAATCTCGGTGACCCAATCGTTAATTTAGAGCCCTATGCTACAAGATCCTTGCTAAAGACAGCGGAGCGAGAATTAAAGTTTTAGGGAGCAGAGGTTCTCTTCTATTCAATCCTAGAAAGGATATTCTGAGCAGCCAAGTTCAGCTTTTCTCTCTGTTACTGTGAACTATCATTTAAAACTAAGGATAGATAATATGGGAACGTTGCAAAGCCATGGAAGGAGGAGGAATTCCTTAATGAGAAGATTTATTTGAAAGGCTCCCGTTGTTGGAAGTAGACTCATTCCAGTTTGGCTGTAGTATCTCGATAAACTTGTGGAGTCTTTTTCTTAGCTCCATTTTCTTAAAACTAATCGGTTCCTCAGTTAAGACAACCATGTTAAAATGAAAGAACAATAATTTAAACCTCTTTGGTGATATATATTGCCTCTATCAATTATTTCTTGATCACCTCAAGAAATTCTACACTGTTCTTATTAAAATCCGTGATGTTGAGTAAGAATTGAATTATAGCATTGTCTGATATCATTTAGTTGATTTATTCCACACTACCACCGCCTGGAGTGCTTCCTCTATTTGAAGTTTGTGCACTGTTGTTCTACGGGCCTCCAGGAGTTTAATGATTTCCATCTCCACCACTAAGCGCTAAATTTAAGCTATGAGTGCTGCGCCCATCAGACGATTTCTATGGCGGCAGGTAGCTGTTGAAGTTCAAAACTTGGCTAGAGTTTTACCCTTAGGAGTGAGAATTTTGATGATGATACTCATGTGAAGTAGCTGAGTTTAGTATGGCTGAGTATTGCATTTAAGAGGCAGAGTGTGGATTATAGCCTTGATTAAAGGACTTTTACTGATGATAATCTTATTAACCTATTGCTCCATTGGTATATGATGATCCCTCATGATAATGTGAGGAGTGTCTTTGATAATCTTGTGAGCGATTTGTGTTGTGGCTGCCTTGGGCTGACCCATTATTGTTTGGCAGCTGAACTGATGCATCTTCCTCATCTAGTCGTGGAATTAAGTAAAATACGATATATACACACGCAACTTGAATCCTATCTTTTATTGCAAATGAGAATCTGTGGATCCATGACTGCGAACTGATAAAGTTAACTTTAAAAAGAATTTTTTTAACTGAGAGTCCATCATTTGAGTTCTAATAAGGTTTGAGAATTTAAATTATCTTACTTGCTAAATGGATCTGAAGTTTTCGGAGAATTGATGATTGGAAAGCTTATGGTTTGAATAGGGGGACTGTGATAGTTGAATGAGTGAAGTAACCTTTGTCTTCTCTATTGTCTTGATATTCCAGACCTGCAATCTCAGGCACTATGTCCTCGTCTCCTAGTATTCTTCAATTGCAATGTCCAGATCAGATTACTTTTTAAATGTTATTGAAACAAAGATTTATGCCATTAATTTTGATACTCCTTGACTGTAATCCACTCGCCATCTTGATCTTGATATTTGATGACGATTATATTGAGGAGTTGCGTGACTCTCTTTTCATCTGACTCTTGTTGGAAGATCCTGCTGTTTAGATCTCTGTCGTTCTCAAATCCAAGCTATTCCTTGTAGATCATTGTGCACTAATATTTTCAAAAATCCATTTCATATCAAAGTGAGAAAATATAGAAAGAAATTCAGCCATTTATTTTATTAAAATACTCTAAAAAACACGAGAAAATTATTTTGTGATTATTTAATAGTAGAGGCAGAAGACATTCAGTGAGGAAAAGTCAATCTTGAAGCGCTTCAAAACTTTATCATTCTCAAATGGTCTTGAGAGTTATAAATTATATAACAAATATTTTTAGGAGTAACAGGCTCCGCATTCTTTAAATTTTCCATGTTTATGTAATTGCGATGCGAGTGACGAAGAGTGAAACTTTATTATTCCAGAATTAATTAAACCCTCCCAAAAATAACTTACCACTACTCTATTTTAGCACAATAGTTTATTACAATAGTTGGGAGTTTAAATATTGATGATTCACACTGCAGCAAGCAGTTTCAAATCGAATGTTAAACAATCCCAGCACGTGTTTAATTAGAAACTAATTAACTAGCTTCACTCGCACAAAATATTATTATTTATCATCTTCCCTAAACTTAAATCAAGATAGATAAGCACCGAAGCTACTGCCAGATATAGGGATAGTAAAACTTGGAGATTTGTTGTGGGTGGTTGAGCTGTTCTCTTTATTGTGGTAGTACCCTGGTCCAGGATGACCTAATTTGCTTAGCTCCACTTAGCTTGGTCTCTCTCCTATTCCAAATGTGAAGCCCTTCATTCGCCTTTAGAGCTGTGGACCGTTGTTTGAAAGAATCAAAGAAGCGAGCTCTGACTAGGGTAAAATTTCCTCACTTATTAATTTAGGTTTGACTAAAAGAAGGATTAAAATTTCAAATTCTAGTAAACTTATTAAAAAGGTACTGGTTTGATTTATCGTACTATTATCCTATGTAAATGACTAGGGTAAAATTTCCTCACTTATTAACTTTCGAGGCTTTCGACTAAAAGAAGGATTCAAATTGTCTCTTTAATATGCTATCGTGAAGAGGCTTACACAAAGGAATATGCAGTGGTATATGATTTATCAGTTCTTCAAAGTATGTGTTGGGCCCTGGTACAAACAATTCTACTTTTAATTAAGTTAAGCAAATTCAAGTAAGAACTTAAATAAATTAGCACCCTCTTATTTATGTTTAAAAGTTTTTATAGTGTTGTAAATAATCGTTTAATTTATATTGAATTTATAAGTACAAGATCCTCAGATTTAATTTTATCTCTTTTAGCGAACTTCACCGCGCCTCCTGAAGGAGACATTCCATTAGTGATGTATGCCCCTGGTCCTGGGCTGATGTCAATAGATCCATTTGGAGATGCGAATCTTTGGTAAACTGCATTCAGAAGATTAATTCAGATTAATCGTCACAATAGAAATGACGATAATCGGAGCTAGGTATTTTTAATTTTATTTTTGGGAATTACAGATATAAATAATGAGAGGTTTAAGCATCTACGACTATCTCAAAGAGAAACAGAGAGATGTAGCTCATACTTTACTCTTAATTTTACTTGTAGATTTTAACTAGTTTGTACGAGAAGGACTTTAAGTCGCCGGACGATAGCGGTAATAAAAAAGCGTAGACACTTCGAAAGTCGTACAATTCAGGAGTTCCTAATAGGAATCAGCAAATGATAAATAGATCCCTCATTCTTAAAGAGACAGACTAATAATAGGAAGCAGGCAACAATATCGCACAGAACCATAAATACCAATACAACACTCTTAATAAGAGAAATAGAGATGATACTAATGGAGCTCCAAGAGACAGATTTTGAGAACTCAGGGCGAGAAGTGCATACGCCAATAGATCTCTTAATCAAACAGAAAATTAGTACTTGTCAATATTTTTACAGGCAGATTGAATTAAGTGAACAGAGAATACTAGAACAACAATCAAACTGACCGATACTAAAACCCTCAAATCAAGCAAAATTAACCCTTCTAAATGCTATCTAAAATTAAAGGGTTTTATGCACTCCATCGGACAGAGAACGCAGTAAAGAAGATACTCAAATGTGCACTCAACATCGAGCTCGATGCAGCACAATCCACATGAGAATTACAAACAAGTGAATTTCAATGAGTACACTGGGATGACTTAAGCAGATTAGGCCTAGTAGCATTAGTACAACAATTTCTATAACAATAATGATGAGCAAAGCGATGCAGGAAGGTCTACCTTTTCAAGAGAATCACTTCGCAAGAGCTTTAATTAGCTCGCAAAAAGAATTAATTTCATATTGTGAAATCTATTTTCATGTTAAGCTCAATACTGGAAAATTCTTGAAGACAAACATCGATCAATATTTGACTCAAGAGAACACACATGAAAAATGCTTTGGCTGTTAGGACTGCATCAAGAAAGAGTAAAAGCTTCTATAGTATAAATACCCCAAAAATACGAAGTCTAACTACACGGAGAATTTTCCCTTTTACAAAGGCAACCACAGAGATGCTCCATTCAATAGAGATAAATAAAAACAGGAGGTGAAAGTGAACCCAGAGGAAATGAACGGTGATGATATAAAGATAAGCAAGGATTTCAAAACTACAAGCATGGTCTCGTATTAGCCATTTTAAGTTGAGCAAGCTTAGAAATAGCATAATCGCCAGGGTGGCTCTAAAAAGGGGAGATATGAACAAGGAGATGTTGATCCTTTTGTTTCATCAACTACTTATAAGATGACTTTTGCGAATTGGGAAGGAGGAATCGGAGGGAAGCAGTACTTTAAGAGAGATGCGCAGCCTTAAGTTTAAAGAAAGCTTGATGAAAAATCGACTTATCAAAATGACTTTTCTACTCTGAAGGAAACTAACTTGAATAAATAAGATGCAAACAAAAGAAACGAGTTTAGAGATAAAATGAGATAGGGCACAATTAGTCCTTCCAAGAAACTTCCTTTTGAATTAGAATGATATATTTTAATGGGAAATGATGAAATGGTGAATATCTTTAAAAGAAGCAAATTGATAAATTTAAAACCTCATTTAAGAAGCTTTTATTGCTAATTAAACTCTTAAAATTTGCATTTTAATAAAAATTTTATTCTCTGTAATCTTTAAAAATTTAGGATTTAATGAGGCCCCAAAATTAAAATTCAGAAAAATTTATTTTTAAGGTCTTTTAAATTTTAATCCCAAATTTTTTCTTTGAAATTTTTATCAAAAGGAATTTTCAATTCATCATTTAATTTATATAGAAATTTTCAAAGTTAAACAAAAAAGAAATTACTTCCATAATTTTAGTAATTTTGGAAAAGTAATATTACAAAATTAATACAATAAAATTTAATCTTTTTCCCTGTTTGATCTTTTTTTCTAAAAATTTGCAATTGTCTTTTTATGCGAGCATCATTTCTCTCTTGTTAAATCGTTTCTAAACGTAAAAAATTTAGCACTCAAATATTGTTTACCCTTGCGAACTCAAGAAGCTCAGGCTTGTGCTTGAATATATCATCCTCATTTTTGTCATGAGTCAATTCAACTGTAAAGAGCCTGTGAGCTTTAGAGAAACTGAGCATTCCTAGGCTCTTCTGGTTTGACATTTTGAGGAGGCTGTCTATGATAATCTGATATATCACTCAATAGGGGAAATTTACTGTTGTCTTAAATGCTTGAGATAGTTGTTGAAAGAATGCTCTAAGTGAAAGGATTGGTGTTATTCTTCTACTTTTGCAACTGCTCTTGCTTCATCCTACTGAAATTCTTCAAAGTTTTTTTTGAATAGAAAATAAATAGAATGGAATGTGCATATTTAATTGTGATTAAGAGATCTTAGTCTAGGAACTATTCATGGTCATATCAAGAGTCTTATCAATTTCAATGCCTCTGCTCTGATTCATTTAATCGACTGTGCCTAAACAGAAAGTAATTTTTAAGAAGAGATTCTAATTGCATTTGAGATTCCAATCTTACTCTTGTTAGTGAATCTATTCCTCTTAAATCTTTGCTTTACATCGAGGACAGCAGTCATGAACAAGGTGCTGTCCTAATCTCTCCCATCTAAGTTACTATTAGCTTGTTCTCTATTGTAAAGAGCGCTTGTGTCCATTTTGGTGGAGGCATCTCCTAATGTGTCACTAAATTTATTCTTCAAGTGGACTGTGGATGGCATATTTGGGTTTGATTCTTAATGTTTAAAGACTGACCCTTTGCCAGCAGTCATGAAGTTATTATAGTTGGTGGTTGAGGGCTTTGAGAAAGAGGATTGATCTTGTTTAGAGCTTTTGATCACAGTAGATTTGGGGCCTGTAAAAAAACCTTAAAAATGGGATAAGATTACGTTATTTGTTCATTATGAAATCCAAAATATAATCCAACTTATTTAATTGCTCTTCTTTATTTTCTGTTGTTATAGAGAGACATCCATAACATTTAAATTAAGTCTTTATCTATTTCGATTGCTTAATGATTTAGAGTTATTTTGTTAAAAGGATTTAAATAAGTTGAAGCTTAGATTATTCTTTATTGACTGTATTTAGATTAATTTGTGCAATTAGTAGATGACTGATGCATTTACACAAAATCTATCATTTAGAGGCTATTTTTCTTATCCAGATAGCTATTTTGATCCCAAAAGCTCCCATTATAATCAGAATGCCATAGAGTTACTGCATGGTAAAGACTTGATTTAAGGGAACATCACGTCAAAGAATAATTAGATGATAGACTACATATAAGATATGCCTGCGAGTTTCCCAGGCTGCTCATACTAAAGCGCTTTGAATCTGAAGATGTTAAAATAGCAGCCAGTGATCCGATTATGATAGTGTACACCCATTCCTTTGCTTAGAATTGAGAAGTGAAAGAGAGGCCACTGTCAAAAATGTAAATGAGAGGCCCATACACTAAAATCATAGAGCTTGTCATATAAGCTCCCACAGTGTATTCATTTAGGTCTCGCATTTAACGCTGATTTATCCCATTATAAGCAGCAGAAAAGGGTATGGTAAAGAGAGCAAACCAAGCCAGTAAATTAGTCGTGTCTTGCTATGGATTGCTAGTTGAATGGTTTATTTCCGAGGACTCATCTTAGGAGCCCATAATTATCACTATCATCCCTCCTAAGCACACTAAAAGAATTCCAATATCAAGTTTGCTAAGTCTCTCTCCCAATATAAAGTAGGACATGATAGCTGTGGTGAGTGGAGATAGGTTCATTACCAACGACACAAACACTAATTTATATAATTAATTCTAATGGCAAATACCGAAGCGCATAATAAATGAAATAGAAAGAGACCAGGCCTTGACAGCATCTGACTGCTAGATTAGAATAACTAGAGCAAGGGACACTAGTGAACATGATTTGTACAAAGTTAGCATTCATGAGTGCGAAAGATATCATTGTTGAAATGACTGCTCTTAAGAAGAGAACTTGGAGGGCACTTGCCTCAGGCACTGAATTATAGATAAGCTTGGTAAAAAAATGCTGTATGCAGGCAGCTAAGATGAACATATTCATGTAGATATAGCCCTTATAGCGTTAGTTTTTAAACTTTTTATCTACTAAGGCGTACTAAATATATAATGAGATATATAGCAGTAATTTAAAAAGTTGTGCTTTTCTTTAGATTAAACTTCAGTATTTTCTGTTTGATTGTATTGAGACTCAGAGTCACATTTAGTTGAGCCTAACAGAGGTACTTCTAGGGATTTAGAATGATTCATCTTTTTCTAGAGAGTGAAAACTCTATATAAATCTTAAATGCAATGATTTGGTTTTATTCTTTAATTATTACGTCCATAATATCTGAAAGTTACATTAAATTTTCTTCAAAGGATTCATCTTTTTTACTGCATTTTCAATTTCAAAAATCTCCTTACTTAACTAAAGTAAAACTTTAGAAAAGATTCATATTTGAGAAAAATGATATTTTTAAGCCTTAAAATAAAAACTCTTTTCTATTACTTTTCAATATATTGAGTTTCAGATTAGATAATTATGCACAAATTTTAGGTTCTTACCATTTTAGTTACTTTGTTTTTTTAAAATATGTTTTAAATTATAATAAACAATAAAGACTTTATAGAATTTTATTTAAAGTTATCAAAATAAGGTCTTCACTTAATTTGGAAAAGAATTTCTTTCCTAATTTGGAGACCAAATATTAAAAAAATTTTAAAACTAAATTAAAAAAACTTCTTAAATCACCAAATTTGGTTAGCTACCGATTATCAAATGATCCTAAATACTTTTTTAATATGTACTTATAACCAGACGATAAATAATGCGAAAATAATTTAAGCAGGGTTAGGAAGGACCAGAATAATTTTTTGGGCAATTTATTTAAATTTGAAAAATTTAAAATTTTTAAAAGGGGTTAAAAAAAGTCAAAAACTTTAGTTATGGAAAACACTTTAGGAACAAATCTCTTCTGTGACATATTTATAAAAAGATAAAAAAAAGCTTCAATATTTCAAAATTTTCCGATAAATTAAATCGCAGCTTTGTATTTCTTCTTTTCGTAAAGTAACTATTATAATGTACCACAATTAATGATTAAAGAGGGCATTGTTTTTTATCCATTTCTAGATATTCTTTTTTCCTCTTCTCGACTTAGGTGTTCGTAATTATAAGTTACGACTTATTATCTAAAAAAGTTGAGAATTCAATTAAAAGGAGACGAAATAAAAATTAATTAAAAATAGACAAATCAGCTGCAGTTGAATAGTCAAAAAGCTTCAAATTCAAGAATTTTATCTCATTTTAACTTTATGCGGGAGTTTTCAGTTTAAAAATAAAATATCAAGTTAATGATGCTTAGCATGTGCATCAAATCTCATGATTAAGGAGCGAAGGTGAGCTTAGAATCTACAGATCAGGGAGTATTTGAGTGAATAAACTGCAAAAAATTGCTAATTTATTTATTAAGCAACAATCTACTTTAATAAATTCCCCTCTAAATTCGTTATGTGACTTATATATTTAGAAATTGCTTCAATATCCTGCCTAAATTTCAGAAGAGATATAAAATAATAGATATACTTATAATATCGCTGAGAATTGGCATTAAGTATGAGTGCTTAAAATATAAAACAGTACGATGGAATTTGCAAGGTAGAAAACTAGAACAGCCCTCGAACGCATAACTTATTAGATACCCATTCAATAATTAAAATGAATTTTTTTTAATGAATCCATAAAACAATCCTACACAAAATTGCAAGAGGTACTTTGAATTTTATGCTCTATCGAAAGATAAAATAATTGTTTTAAATCTCAGATTGCTCAACAACCCACCCTTTAAATCCATGCCAAGTTATTAATTCTTAGTTTAAAATGAAATTTCAGCTATAATTTGAACTAATTTGTGATTGAATTATTTTGATTAAGAAAATTATTAATCTTTAAGGATAAAGATCATATAAGAGAAGGAAATATCAAATAGGCGCGAGCTATTCTCTGCTATGAAAGCCTAATGAAAATTGTTAAAAATGAAAGCTGTTGTGATTATGAGAATTTGTTTTAGTAAATAAGACTTACAAATTAGAGAAAAGGCGCTCGCATTGAGAAACAATATTTCTCATATATTAAGTAAATTAGAAAATTAATAAATAGCAGGAGAAACCCAAATTATTCTGGTATTGATAGAGGGAAAGCTTTCATTAACTATATTAGCCTTAGATTTGATTTCACCTTGCGCTTGATATTACGCGAAGGAATTTTTAGACATTTCTAACATTTATAATTTTCTAAGAAACCAATCAAGAGCCAATATTTGGCTTTTTTAGGAATAGTTAGGAAGCTTGGAACTCTTCTATTTAAATTTCATTAAAATTTGGGTTTTATTATCTCCAATGAGTTGCACAAAAGCAAGATTTGATGACCGCACCAAACTTATTCTTCTTTATTTTATTGGATTGGGCTTTTTCCATTTATAGCACTGAGCCTACCCATACATTAGTTACAAGGATATAAAGGTCAAAGAATTACAAATATTCCGAGTATTTGAGCTTTATATAAAATGAAAGTACTTTACTCCACAAAACTTGCCTATTCAACTTATTATATAAAGTTCAATAAATTATAAGCTTATTTTAAAAATATTTCATTCTAATACTTTTGATTAAACTCATCTTTGATTAATTTCAAGCATTTATTCAAAATATACTCTCTTATTACAATTAACAAATAAGAGATTTAATTATAATATTAATTGTTTAATGGTAAAAATTCCAATTATATGATAAATATGGCGCTTTAAGAATTGAAATTAATGGGAAGTAGGAGAATAAATAAAACCTGTACCTAGTTAAAATAACCAACTCTTGAAACACACATATCAACTCAGGATGTCACCAGCGGCTGTGACCCGCCACCTCCATTAGGAAGGAGGAAAAAAATGGACTTTAATATACTAGCATCCCTGTAAGCTATTATTCTGAATTCCTGACGTGTACTGAATAAAACCAAGCAAAAATCTCCGTTGATGATAGATAGTCTTAGATTAGTTAAAGTTACCTCGGCCTCCTGGTTAGTAGAGGACACTCCACTGTGTTAGGTGACACCTTTAAATTACATACTGATGAATAATACCAGAGGCCTAGCAGAAAGGCGATTTCAGCCACAATCATCAATCCTTTCTCCTATCGAAAGAAGGGGTATCTTTAATCAATAGTAAGGAGATCTAACGTGGGAAGTAGAAGCATGTCTTCAGGGTTCGCAATAACCCCCACCCTTCAATTAAATTCTCTACACTGTTCACCGACAGTTTTAAAAAACCTTTAGCTATAAACTCAACGATCAAGGGCATTAATTAATGGCCTGCAAAATCTCGCTACCCCTTGCCTTCTTTGGTTCCATTAACTGTCCTAGATTTTAATTTTCTAATAAATTGATAATTTCGAGTATTTTCATTACCTATTTATATATTTCTATTTATTTTGTAATATCTCTCAGGGAGTAGGGGCTGCCAAAGAGGTGAGGCAAACCGCAAATCCAACTGTGGCCGTTGTTCCAAGTGAAGCTCCTATGCACGTTAGTATGATTGGAGGGAGACCTAAGAGCAAGCAACCATTGACTACTTAGACTGCTCCTGTTGACACAGTTGAGAGCCCCATTAAACATGCTTAGAAGGCTATGGGTCCTGATGAAGCTGGCTAAACCGAGCAAAGAAGGACGATGGCCATAAGGATGACCCATTTGGTGCCAAGCTTTGTGTTCATGTAGTCTAATTTAATATTATTATTTAAAATTAACTGATCGAGATTAATAAACTATATTCTCTCACAACAAGAATTCATGGAATGATTGCCCAAACAATTTTGCAAAAGGTTTACTTCTTCTAATTATCTATATGATCTCAATAAAAGTTAATTTGAGGAGAGATCACTAAATTTGCAGCTGAGATTTATATGAGGACTCAGACTTGCCTTTCAAGCAGGCAAAGTTTTAACTTTTATAAATGCATCAGGATGCAATACAATAGCACTATGAGTGTTAGCGAATGATAAGAATAAAAGCTAATAATTAGCGAAGAATAATATGCAAAACCATTTGTATAAGTCTTAATATAAATAACAATTTAAATAAAATAGATAATTTATAAAATAATAATTACACTTGAAGATCTCATTCTAATTTTGATAATAATAAGTCTCTCTTTAAACAATCAGTTTTCCTTTTTTGATAAAAAAGAATAATTTGTTAGAGGTTGAAATAATTGAACTTCCTCATATTTTTGCATTTAAATAAATGTACTTATCCCATTTTCTTCAAAATCTCAGCTATATGTGTTTATATAATATAATCAGTTCTAATTATTGATTAAATCCCAGAGTTATAATAATGATGCCCATATTAATCAAGCCATGAGTTGATCCTGATCAATCATTAATTATCCAACCTTCATTCTTGATTGATCAATTTCCCATTTATCGATATAAAATTTAAAGAAAATCTAAGACATAATCATTCATCATTTACTTTCTAAGCTATGACTTTTAGTGTTCTTATATCTTCTCCTCTCAGATAGAATTCTCTTAAGCCAAAGAGCCATTTTGAATAAATTTGCTGCGAATATTATAACTATTCCTATTATCTGTTGCAAGAAGAACTAAGTACCGAAGAATAGCACATCTATAATCAGCTGGAAAATTGATTAGAAAAAGTTAACACCACTTAGTTTCCCAGGCTCCTCATACCTAATTGCAGACCGACGAGTCACATTCACTCCCACTGAGGTAAAACCCATAATCAGGTACTAGATCCAATCATAGTACTAAAATTTATTCCAAGACACGAGCCCACTCTCAAATATGTAAATGTATGGAATGAACACTATAAGAAGCACTATATTTAGGTAAGCTCCAACTGTCAAATCATTCAGGTCCTTCATCTGCCTTTGATTAATAATCCAGAAATATAATGAAGATGAACGTAATCTTAATTATAAAAATAAATTTACTGTTGAAGCCACTCATTACTGGCACTGAGAAAAACAAAAGCATCGAAAGCCCTAAGGATATCTGAGTAGAGCCTCCGTTTTCATCTTACTATTTCAAATTAAGAGAGTCTTCTGAATCTTAATAATCAGCTCCAGTTATCAAAAGGATGACTCCAGCGAAAGAAATTAGTAACACTCCAATGTCAATGGGCTTGAAATTCTCCTTCAGAATTATATAAGACATAGCTGTTGTAAATAAAGGAGCGAGGTTTTGAGCCAGTGAGACATAGATCATTAAAGTTTTTAAAATTAGAATTGTATTTCATGATCAAAGGTAGATACTTGATAGCATACATCATCAATATACATTTCAATATGTTTTAAATGGGAAGAATAGAAGTCCAAGAATGCATCTATATACTAAGTTTCTTATATTTCCTGAAGGGACAGAAGTGATCATGACTTCTTTAACATTAACGTTAATGAAAATAGCATAAAAGCCTGAAGCAAATATAGTCCTAATCACTATATTTTCCTCAGGAGTAATACTTGGGATCCTAGTAAACACTATCTTTTGAGATAGCTACTGTGAGCAAGTCAAAAAGATTGATATTAACTGAAAGATGTACCCTAAGTGGCTTTTGTCTTCTACTGGAATGTCTTGAATTCTGCTTTCTTAACTTGTTATTTTCTGATCTGCCAAAGAGCTTTGCTTTTCCAGCAAAGGCTCGTCAATAACTTTTTACATTACTTTTAAATATACTTACTTTCATAATCCATCTGTCTTGAGAAGGACTCTCAGATAACTTAAATTTGCTTAACTATATCATTAATATTTTAGGTTTCACTGGTTCTTTTTAGTGTTTAGGAGGCCATATGCAGCCATCTGGGAAAGAGAGCTGTCGTCTGTGTTGCCAAAAATCTTGAGATTAGGGTTCTGACCTATCTAGCGTACAACATCTAACTTTTTGTTAAGATACTCGTAAAGTCTTCTGAGTGATAGCACCTTGTTAAGCTCTCCCTCTGCTTGACCTTCTATCTTGATAGATTCAGCATTCTTTTCTGCAACTTTATTCTCTTGCTCAGCTAGAATTAGCTTGCTTTGATTTTCAGCATTTACGTTGATGGTCTCTGCTTCAGCTAATCCTTATGCAAGAAGTTTGGCTTGAAGAATCTGATTCTCAGCTCTGATCTCTGCTGCCTTTAGCTCTGACTCAGCCTGAATTCTCTTTTCCTCTGCCTTGGTTCGCTCATTGATCTCACTCATCATCTTTTGTCCTTCAGCCTAGATCATCTTCAAATCTCTCTCCACCAGTGCAAGCTGTCTGTTGAAGTCTTCATTGAACTGAGTTCTCTGCTGTTGTCTAGTTTTAACGCATACATACACACATAATAGTTTGCTTGATGATTTCGAGTTCCTTATTATCGTTGAGGACTCTCATATCGTACTCATGCCTCGTTCTTTCGAAGTCATTCATCGATCCATACTGCGCTTTCTAATCGAGAGGCTGAGCGATGTCAGATGGCAGTTTCACGTTCTGCACGATGATTCTTGTGAACTCTAGGCCCTTGTTGTTGAACATCTTATTTAGGAAGTCAATCATCTCATGTGTATGCTCCTTACCCTTTATTTGGTAAACTTCCAAGTGAGTCTTTCCACGCACTATCAAATTCTGTGAGTCACAAAATAAAGTAAACAAGTGGATGAAAGATCTTCTTACCCAATACTCTGATTAATATACATACTATAATTAAATTTAACATTGATTCTCTCAGTGATGGCTGCCTTGATTTACTTGTTGAGTTGGTTGATGCTGATGTTATAGACGAATTTTTCAATTGAATCATCATCATCCTTGCACTTAAAAACAACTGCACATCTATCTAGATGAATATGTCGTCGTAGGTGGGGCAAGACTTCACCTCCAAATCGTAGACGATGTTCTGCTGAGTAACTAGGTACTGGATTTGGGTCTATAAAAAGACATTATAGTAGAGAATCTAAAAGAAAATCGTCAATCATCAAAAAAAGAGATTAAAATAACCCCCAAGCCCTTATTAATTATTACTTTTCTTTAAATCTGATTATTTATACTATTACTGTAATTTCGATTCTGTAATGGAGGTCTTACAGTTATATTTGATGATCGCTCCTTTGACATTTCCAATCGGGGGGCTATTCTATGTCAGATGGCATTTTCATTCCCATGATTCTTGTAATCAGGTTGTTGTTGAACATCTATTTATCAATCTTCGGATGCCCCTTATTATTGGGAAACTTCAAAGGATTTTCCATAGGATTTAAAAATTGGAGTCATAAATCAAGTTGCGTAAAGTTTTTAAATACTCTGATTTATGGGATTCTAACCCAATTTTTAAAAAAGATTCTTCGTGATGGCCCAAATTTTTGTTGAGTTGGTTGATGCTGGAAACTTTTTCAAAACCCCCTTGCCTAAACACTCCCTCTTTAAATTTTCTTTAGGTCAACTTACCCCTCGAATTTTCTTTTAGGTTTTGGGTCTAAAAAAATTTATTTACTCTCTCAGCATGTCGAAAAAGGATTTTGAACTTACGTAGGGCATGCAGAAGTAGATACCACCCTCTTTCTTGATTTCAAGAAACTCTCCGTGCTTAGTGATGACTGCGTAAGTTCCCTCGGGCCTATAAATTATAAGTACGTCTGTTACAGCTTTAAATAAATTGACAAGCGAATATTTTAATTGGGAAGAACTTCACTTCTGCTTACACATAAATATAGGGCGAGCAAGATGATCTGGAAGGCATAAGAATGATGGGAGTCTCTCCATCGGGGGTGTAGTTTCCGAACCACTAAAATTAAATTAGAGTTGAAGAATTTGCAAACCTCCAAGGAGTCGTCGATGTTTGTGACTCTGATTGCTGCCAATCTAGTTGTGCCTGCTCTCTTTGAGTGATTTCTATTTTTGCTAAGCATTTTACGATATGCAATTTATTATAATTAAAAGAGTCAATCTATCTAGTTAATCTTATAAATTCTTACTTACATTTCAATGATCTGTAGAAGTGCGAATTTTTAAATAAATTTCTGCAAAATATTATTACAGCTTTTCATGAACAATTTGAGAAGGCATTAAAGAAGCACAGAAAGCAGGAGGGACAGAGAATTGCCCACTTACTCCCTTGGTTTATAGATTAGCCTTAGAGAAGAAGTCTCCCTCTGTAGTTTTTGAAGTAGTCTTAAATATCTTGCAAAAGCTGGATTAAAGAGCTCATCTGAGAGTCAGATGAATTATTTATTAAGGATTTCTCATGAGTTTTGAGTCGCGCATAGAACAGTAAACTCAAAGCTTTAAAGCTATATAAGGTACAAAAAATAGAATAATTCTTAAGTTTAGGGTGTTGGTGTTATTTTAGATGATGTAAATATTTCATATTAATTTTTTAATGATAGTGAATAGAATATCTATAGAAATGTAGAGTTAAATTTTTCCTCTAAGGTTGAATTAAGAACCTGATACTTATTAAATTTGTGAGCATAACTTAATGTTCTCGCAAGGTTAGTTCGCCATAATCTGTGTTGATGAATTGGATATCACTATTTAGAAGCTATTTTAATAAGTTTGGTTGAATTACGAGATTAACAATAACATAAACATTTAACATTAAACTTTTAATTCCGTTCTTTATAATTTGAAGTAGCTTGCTTGTCTAATTATCTTGCTGTTTGAACCTACTTCTGATATTGCTGGTCTATTTTTACGAGTTAAAATATTTCTGGTCCTTTTCTTTCTATTCACTTCCAATATCATTTGCATGCTTAGATGATAAACTAGATATTGCAGTTTTCTGATGCAATTTTTCAACAAAGGTTTTGAAGTCAGATTTTGCGTCCTTACTAGAGTCAAAAGATTCTTAATGCTTATTTTCATCTTCCTAGATTACAGAATTTGATAGTAATTTGTTTTAAGTGAAGCTAACTTGCTATCTTATTTCGCTATTTTGGAAGGCCTAAGGACTATCCTAATAGGCAGATCTGGGATCTTCAAGGACTGCTGCTTGCTACTCTAATCTTTATTGAGATTAAAAGTTAGCTTTGTTGCGTCCTTAAACAGAAAAAAGAGACATATAATTTTACCTTGAGACTCTCGCGTTTTCTTTCTATCACGCCTTGCTTCTTGAGAGCTTAAATACTCTCTCGCAGACTCAATAAGGTTTCTCTATATCTTCTCAGTAACTCTTTTCACTATAGTGCATTTCTAGCATGCGAGCAGAAAGAACTTCCCCTCATCGTATAAGAATATTAGTTGAATCTTTGAGATGGCCACCTCAAACTGCAACTCTATTCTTTTTATCAAAATTTCAGCCAAGGATTTAATGAGAAGCCTTTCATAGTCATTCTAGCACTCCTCCGCAATTTAAAAAATAAATATCTAGGACGTTGTAGTCAAAGACGCATCTTGAAGTCTTTATAGACTCCTTTTTAGAGACTGGACTAGTTCGGACTAAGAGGTAAATGAACACTCGCTGAATATTCTTGTCATCTGCTGGCGTTTAGGTGTTCAGAGAGTAATAACGAGGCATTAACTTGCTATGCTCATCTATAATTTAGAAGGCGGAGGTATTTCCAAACTTGAAAAAGTTACTCACCACTTCTAGTCTTGACACAGAAGTAAAGACTACTGAGTCCTTTTGAAATATAGCCAAAATAGCTTTGCTATCAAGCTATTAACTAGAGAATATGCTATCCTCGTTATTAAATGATGGATTTGTTTATAAGACTTAGTTCTACTAACTCATATATGCCGCTGGATGAATTTAGTCTTGAAACAAGAGATTTCTTGTATGCATCTTGTTGAGTTTCTGTATTGATTTATTGATATAAGCTTTCAAAAAGGCTTTGTAGTGTTGCTGTCGCTTCACTTTTTGAGAGTAAATAATAGGACCCTCAGATCTTGCCTTATGCGTTATATATAGTCGCTCATCCAAAATGTAAGTTGGCTTGAGGCAAATCATAGTAGGTTGCTTTTTATGTTGCTATGAATTTGTTCACTTTGAGTGCTCAGTATATTTATTTTGTCAACTCCCTACAACATCTGCAAACCTCCGTTTGTCTTAAATACAGATAAATCCTCGCTTATACACATCAAGAACTCTCCATAAGATAGTTCTTTAGTCGAAGAGCCACCCATCAATTGAGTCTATCTCCTTATCTTCATATCCAATTCTGTCACTTCCAAACTATCTCTTTCAGTTTCATTAAAACTAATCAGAGTATAATTGAATAGGCAAGGATTAAAGTACAAAGGGAATTTAATTGATAAAGTGAAAATTAAAAATGCTAAAAAATACCTTCATATCAAGAGCATCAGATGGGCTCATACTATGCGAAACTTATGATAGTGTCACAGACTCAAACAGTAATATTTATCTTGAATGCTTATGGATTGCTCTTAGTTGAAAGATTGAAGTAGAAAGCGAAAGAGTTATTGAAAAAGATTTAAAATACAGGAGAGTACAGCACAGCTAATATAGAAGACCATTGCATTCAGTAAGAAAGAGTCTAACTTTGAGATCATCCACTATCTCTATATTTGAACAAATGTTGCTCATTGAATATTGTAGCACGATGCAGAAAGAAGGAGTTGTATACTTGGTAATCGCAGAGAAAAACTATCCTTAGAAATTGGCATTTCTTTATCTGCAAGAGGTGAATGAGGCTTTTTAGGATGAGTTGAGGAACACTTATGGCACTTCTGGAGTAGATTATTACTCCAAGATAGAGACTATTGAGAACTCCTATTCTTTCCTCAAGTTTGGTAAGTACACCTTGATATACTCTTATGAAGTAATAAATTATTCAAGTCTATGACTTTGTTGAATTTTTCATAATAGAGAAGATAATTGCAAAGAAGAGGAAGGATTTTAGAGATGCAAATGCAACTGAGAATATTAACAAGCTCAATTAAGAACTATTGGATGTTAGCAAGGTTATGAGTGAAAACTTTGAGAAGATCCTAAACAGAGAATAAAACCTTAATAAGATGAGTTAGCTTTCATCAGAGTTGAAAGACAGCTCCAGTAAATTCAAGAAAGATGCCAAGAAACTAAAGTTGCGAATGTGGCTAAGAAAGTATTCAACCTTTCTCATTCTAGGACTACTCCTAACTCTATTCCTATTCTACTATTTTGTCTGACGGCAGCATATATGTATCTAAATCATTTAATCAGAATTATTTGAGGACTATATTTCTCCTTATTTCTTCTCTCTTTCAGTGTTGTAATGAGAAAACTCTGGCATCAAATTCCTTTGATTTGATCTAGTAGATTTAATTCTATCTAAGTTCAATGAAACAACACTTGAAACTTTCTTGAATTCTTTGTCTAAGTTTGTAAGGCGCTTTTGATTCAATAGCCATTTTGTAGTGGGAATCAGTCTACAGTCGCTCTAGCCATTAGATAGTGAGATATTTGATTTGATGGCTAAATCTTAAGTCTAGACGGTCTTTGACTAATCTTGCATATAGTTGGCCTTTGAATTTCTTGAATCCCGAGAATTGAAGTTCTTGAAGGATATCTTTGGTTGCCTTTCTTTTATCAGAAAATTCTTCTCACTTTGCAGCTTCTCTGAACTAAATTATAGAATTTATAAAGTGCTCTAATTGTCTAAGGGAATTATTCCTTCTGATAAGGTTTTGAACATCTTTCTTTGAAATCCCTCTTTCCGTGTAGCACTAATCTATCATCTCTCTCAGTCTACTTCTTTATCTGAGAATAGGATCTTCATTTAAGGATTCCAGTTTTTTTATTTGGTCTCTAAGTATAGAATCCCTCTATCTTTCTTCAAGGTTATATATAAAAATACAAATTATCTCTAGATGCATCTATCAAGAGATGCTTCTCAAAGGATTTCTGCCGAGTTTGTTTAGAGAGATTATTTTCAACCAAGAATGTTTGAAAAATAGAAATGAAGATAAGTAAAGTTTGATCCCTAAACTTTTGATGCCATTAAGGGGCCTCATTTTATTTAGTTGAGAATCTGTCTATAAGCTTTTCAAACCCTTGAACTAAATTTTAAGCCTATTGTTATTAGAATCTCAAAAGACATATTTTATTTGCATATTATAATTCAAAATTAATTTTATAAGACTACTGTTATTGTTATGGTTGCTCTTATTTAAATTAACTTTGATTTGCTTCTTGCTGCGTTCATTTTCAAGATTAGGAGTGTTGAGTTTGACTGTTTTAATTTTCTTTTTGCCCTCATCTTCACTCTCCTTCCTTGAAGAGATTGGAAACACTTTAGGAGTGATGGCCTCCACCCAATGCAATTATTTTTGGCCACCTTCATTATCTTGCACTCTAAATTGGTTAGTGAACGCAACTCTTTCTATTGAAGGTTGTTGCAAGGAATGATTGATATCTGAATTCAAACTTTTCATTTTTCTCTTCCACTCTCTTAATTCTTAGCTGTTTATAAAGAGTATTAATTTTGAATTAAATTAATAAAGCCAAATTTTTAATTTGTTTAAAAATTAAGGTTTATGTTAACTTTTTAATTTATTTATTGCGTTAAAATAGTCTTAACACCACATCAAAATGAAGGGGCAAAAGAAAATTCAGAGACCTATGTCGGCCTTGCACAAACAGAAAGTGCTCTATCTCTCCAGCTAGCCTGACTATCTTGCTAATTACAATCCTGTAGTCAATAAAGTCAACCCTAAAATTATTAAAAAACTTTGCTTTTATTATAGGTTTAATATGAGATCCCCTCCAAGTATTCCCGTAGTAGCAATAACTAAGCTCGACTGCGTAACTCATGATCGCAAATGCAGGGGCGAAGATTATATTAAAGACCAATCGCACTCCAAAAAATAATAGAAACAAAGCTTATAAGCCTTTAAACGACCACCACAACTTAAAAGAGCAATCATCTTCTCATCTTAGAAATAGCGAGAGTCAAGATTAGAAAAGCTTTCCAATCAATTCCTTGAACTATCAATTCTAAAGACTCAAGTAGACTCCTCCTATCTTATTCACCCTTCATCATAGATCAAAATAAAGCAAATCAAAAATTACCGAAGAGGGCGCTGTGAATTTAAACAGCTCCTCTTTTTCTAAGTTGAAAGCAAGTTTATTGACTAATCAAGACGCAAGCTAAATTTCCGGAGAGGCGTACTAATAGGACAGAAAGAGATCGAGCATTTCAAAGAGCAATGAGGGCAAAAAATTCACAATTAAGCTGGATCTATAGGCAGTTATCAATAACGAGGAGAAGATTTTATAGGAGGTGCAAAATATTTATTCAGAAAGCCTTAAGAGCAGCACTTAAAACTGGTAGAACTTAAATTAGCACTAGCTTCAGCTACTTCCTAATTCAACCTATGGTACCAGCGGTCTTCCTTTGAATAGAACCCAAGGTAAATAATTACTTAAGCACTCGAGGACATTCACTCGCATTCATTCTAAGGAAATTCAAGATGCCTAGATAAAGAGCTCTAGCATAGAAAGACAGAAAGAACTTGTGATTTAAGATCCACCACTATATTCTCTTTAGAAGAACCCAAGTGCCTCGATCCTAAACTTCAAAGCTTATCAAAACAAGCATAATTCTTCTCCTTTAAGAGCTTATGAAGGCTTTAGTAAATAAATTTTTCTAAAACGACAAGACTTTAAAACCCCCATTTCAAAGTAGGGAAATTTCCCATAACAATTTTTCACTAGTAATTATAAAAAGCTATTCTAAATCAAAATAGTGAAAGAGAAAGACTCTCTGCCAGACAAGGCCATAAAAGAGAAAATTTGACATAGGAAAAACATATAATTAACGCTAAGATGAATAGCGATTTACAGCGAAACTTAAGTGAGCAAGTACTCAACTACGACTAAAGTGAGATACTCATGAATAATTAGATAGATGGAGGTAAACTGAGCAGTTAGAAGCGCTCTAAATCAAAATTTAGCAAGCATAAATATTTTTAGCTTAGAAAGAAAAGCATATAAATCTTGAAGAAGGGAATCACACAAGGACAAAGAAGCAGCTTTTGTTTTTAAAGCGACAGCTTGACGAATACAAGAACTTCAATCGGCCAAGCAGTGCTTGCAACAAGAAGTCTATCATTCATTATCATCCTCCAATCTCATAACCAGTGAATAAGAATATTTGCTCAGATCTTTACAAGAATCAAACCTGGCTTCATTTTTTCTCTGTTGCTTTAAATTTCACCTCTAGAAGCTAGTGAGGAGATAAAGCAGAATGCTCTTTGGTTCAGTGAAGACTAGCATTAACTTATGCTTCTCTAAAGGATAGAGAAGATTTAGCAACGAGCAAAATAAAGCAAGTTCAATCGTCTTATGGAGAGTTTTAAGCTCTTCATTATTTTCATTTTATGCATTGGCATTATATAAAACATAAGAACTCTTTTGTTTGCACACATATATATTTCTTTTACATATTTGCTCTTTTATCATGATTGTCGTGTAAAGACACTCGAAGAGTTCAAGAAATTTTGGATAGAAAAGTTTCCCAAGTTGAGTGATCAAAACTTACAAATAGATCTTTTATTTTTTTACTTAGAGATGATAATTAAAGTGGCTAAGGGATTCCTACTAGTCTAAAATTTCAAAGATTAAGCCTTAGACAACTTCAAGCCATGAGTATGGAGACTCAATCGCGTTTATGATTAAGAGACAAAAAGTTAATATCCATGCTTATTTATTTTTTGACTTATTTATTTTATTAGACTCATTTTTTCTCTTCATCTTCTCATATTCTTGTGAGAGTTTGATTATATTTTTGAGCAAATTTGTTAAATTTTGTTTAATTTAGAAAATTATGAGCTAAAACATAGAAGACGCTACCACTCAAGCTGATACTGAGTTTCCCAAGCAATAGACTCTGGAGCAGAGGATATCTGCGATAGAGAATTACATCAGAGACTTGGAAGTAGATATCTTCAACAATTTCAAGCAAATAAGTGATAAGCTCCTCTTGACGTGGATGAAGACGGAGTATAACTTTTAGCACACTAATGAACTCATGGTACAAAAAATTCAAGCTCTCAGTCGAATGCACAAGGACATAGAAAAATTTAATTCCCGATATCAGGAGGCGGACACCTATGGTTTCCCCACACTCAGAGTTGGAACTAATATTCATAACTCTTATTTTAAATTGCTAAGAATTAAAATTTCTTTACGCTTGCTAAGAATTCTATGAAAATAAATGTCTTTAATTTTCTATAACTCCCAGGAACAGATGTTATAAGTATGTAGGACTAAATTCACACAGAGGAAGTGAAATTCAAATATCGATAGAAGAGACGGAGAAGAAAACTGGATCTGTCCAAAGTGGTCAGTTGTTGTCTCAAATGGGCAGCTTTTAGTCTTCAGATAATCTATCATCATAGTTGGGTAATCAAAATAACGCATATAAGAAAATTCTCTCATCGAGAGAGGCTTTCCATAATTATAGTAACCTAGCCCCAAATTAAAAATTTTAAAAAAATTTTAGGGCAAATTTAATTTTTAAAAAAATTTTTTATTTTTAAATTTTTAATTATTTGGAAATCATGAAATGCTTTCATGGATCATAAATTTCGTCAATTTCCCCTTTAAATTTGAGTAAGATTATTTTGAACCATCCCTTGTATATTTTATTCCTCCGACTTAAATCGATTTAGCGATCCAAATTTTAATAAACCTAGCACAGGACTGATAGGGTCCCAAACTGACTCTAACTCGCATGAGCAAGTCCAGAGTATGAAGCTTTCATCCATTGATAACTACTGCATTATTTATCTTCATTTAAAATAACTACCCCTCTCAAAAGGATAATTCTAACGACTTAAACTATAACTGCTTTCAAATTTAATTAAAAATTTGCTTAAGATCTAAATTATGAATTTTAAAAGTTTGGTTCAAAGAAAATAAACTTTGAATTGTCCCATAGAGAATTTATGCAATAGCAAAATTAAAAAATAAAACGGAAACCTCAATACAAGAGACCTTGCTTCTCTACAACAAACCAACACATAACAAAACTATAAAAGATCATGATTGTTATTATTCAATAGATTTAAAACTAGGATAGAGGTAAAAGCAGGGGCGGAAGCGGACCAAGCCCCACAAATAGTGGGAATGATCCACAGAAGAGCTCCAGAAAAAGTAGAAAGAGCTAATTAGTAAACAAATGTTCTCTATTATTGTATTGAGCAATATGCAATCTGTGAGCAGTGGAGAATTAATTAAATTTACTTTATATAGTGGGAGCGGATCAAACAGTTCGGGAGCAGATAAGTCGAACAATCAGTCAGCAACTATAAATAATTAAAGTAATTCAAAAGTAGCAGGATTAGAGGAAATCAAGGAGGAAAACACGAAAAAGATCTATATGTCTTAAATTTACTTTAAAGAAGAAAGAAAAGGGCAAGAGAGGCGATAACAGAAATGAGATTCTTCAGAGTCCACCGAGATAACAAAGTTCTGATCATCCTAGTTTATTATATTCAAATGTTTAGCCAAAATGCTTCCTCCGCTGCTTCTTAGTACGTCTTCCCTCTCAAAAATTTAATACTCTGCTATTTATAAATAAGTTTTGATAAATGTGAACAGCCCCAACACATCAGCAATATTTGGTGTCTCTGCTGATGAAGTCTTAAAATTCTCTCCTGTTCTTAAATTTTATTGACATGAACTTTGAAATTTAATTTATCTCCTGAGGTGAAACAGCTGATAACCGCTGCGCCCCGCCTTCAAAGTTATAAGTCGCACATCGAGGCCTAAGTGCAGATGAAAATAAAGAGAGATCCCCAAGGCTAGCCAAAGAAATCCATGAGCAAGTCTCACATCACAGACTGCTTCACTTCACTCCTCGATTATCAGGCGAAATATGCAGATTTCTACATCAGGTACCCTGAGTCAAAGACAGTGATAATAATGGTTAAAACTCAGAGTGGCATATCTAATAGTACAGTATAGAGGTTAATTGCGTAAGTGGTATAAATTAATTCAGAAAGTCTCCCCTTGGAAAAAATAGTCCACCTCGTTGTGGAGGCCATAGGCTGTAGTTGTAGTAGTAATAGGGTATAGGGTTTGTAACGAGGTGGACTATTTTCTAGATCATAGCCGCCAGCCACTATTCTGATTAATTTAATTAAAGTTAATTATTAATTTTTAAACATGGAGTCAAAGTCCACTTTTTAATTAAAGATGCTAGCCACCTCAAATTAAGAATAATTAAAAGTGATGTCATTTCAAGAAATTTTTACTAAAACAAAGATGGAGTTGGACTTCCCTAAAACAGAAGGCTGTGCAAGTAGAATTTAAATTTGAATTTAATTATCTTCATCCAAATGCTCGATAATCCTGTACTATAAGGAGGAAGCACTTGACCATATTAATTGGATAAAATAGACCATCTAAAGATTCGATTCTGTTGGAACATTTAGGTAAAACTAAATGAGAAATGTAAACAAATAAGCAAAATATTTAATTAGGGTTATGATTCTCAAAAGAAGATGCTTGTAGCCACTTTCTTCATTCAATAAACTATTTATGCATTAAATTTTTATTATTCAATTTTCTAATTAAAATTTAGAAGGACTACGAGACAATGCTAGATAAAAGAATTAAAGAGGAAAAGTTTGAGTTTGAGGTAACTCTAATGAACAATAGTGAATCATATATTTTTTACTTTAATAGCGATTAGGTGCTTGAAGTGAAAAGAGAGTGGGAATATGTTAAAAGCTAATCGTTCGATAATTTAACAAACTTTTACTTGGTCTGAATATATTAAATAAATTCAATTTGGAGCAATTAAAAAATAATGAAATTGGTATTCCATAAACAATATAATTAATTCTTAGCAAGAAAATGAGAATGAATGTTTTATCATTTATACTTAGGCCTATTCTTATAATGAAATAAGATATCTGTTGCATTATCTCAATTTCTCAGTTCATTTTCTTGTAATTCATTTGTGGAGTAAATCTTTTCCATTTTTATTAGCTTTCTATTGTGAATCTTTAGGAGAAATAATTTTTAATGATGCCTTGTTAAATAAAAAACATATCTCCATTTTGACTTTTAAACTTAAAAAGCTGTTGAAGGCAATACTGAGCCAGGGAAATACATTTTAAATATTATTAAATAAATGAATGTAAGCTATCTTAATTGAAAACAGAAATTAAAAACCATGTATTATTATATTTTTGGCTAAAATAATATTTATAATTATTAAAATCTATCCTCTCAAATATTTCATACCCATTAAGTAAAATTTAAATTTCCCTCTTATAAATACAGTATATTAAATTCTATGATGCTATGTATATGCTTTATAAATTCATTGAAAATTTATCTTTTTTAAGAAACTACGAGGGGCATTCCGCAAATCCTATCAGGATCTATGGCGCAATAGCCCTCAAACCATCCCCCTTTATTTGGCGACAAAGTTATCAGTATGAGATCACCTTCTCTAATAAATTAATTCAAGATCTAAAAAGTTCTCAATTTAAATATCTAAAGGAGAGCAGTCTTATCCTGTCTTCGGAGAGGAGTGGCTTCCTTACCATCAGGATTGAAATCTCTGACAGCTAGGTACATTTCTGGAAGCACTTTCATCTCTTCAGGTTCATAAGTTGAGAAACTGTTAAACCTTAGCATCTCCTCATCCTTTTCAGTGACCATGGAAAGTTCATGACCTATTTCTTCCCAGTTCCTTAAGCAATGAAGTCGTACTCCAGAGGGATAGACTTCGAACTTTGGTTTTATGGTGGTGCTCTCAATTGCAAAAATCTCGACCTAATCTATCGCTCTCTGAAGAGTAAAAGGTGTTTCCTTGAATCCAAAAAGAAGATAGGTGTTATCTACTGATGCACTAACCACAATTATTGACTCTCCAGCTTCGTATGGTAATCGCTTGTAACCATTGAACACACTCTAAATTTAGCTAAAGTTAGAGACAGCTACAAGTCTGCCATCGTTTGGCATCCCCTTGATATCCGCTTTCAGAGTTACAGTACCAGTCATCAAGTTCTTATTGTCACAATAGATTTCAAAAGGCTTTCTTAGCAAGAGTGCTCGATCTATAAATAGCTAGAGCATGCCTTCTTAATTTCTCTGAGGACGATTGCTGTACTTATTTTTAAGATCATTGAGATACTTGCTGAGAGAGTCATCTCTTAGGGACTCTATCACTTTATCTTAAGTTCGCATGCCCTTCATATTAGCTTGCGAGATCCTTGTTGCTATCTTATTCTTACTGGCATGTGAGTTTTGTCTGTAGATTTTGATGGTGTTTTAATCATAGAAGACTCCTTTTGTTTCTCTAGGGTCTTTAATGTAATAAATTTAAATTAGAAGGTCTTTAGGCCTCTCATGTTCATTCAACTCATTCAGAAGATCGTCAAGATTTATAGGGTTTGAAGATTAAGGCTGCATGTTGTCCGAAGATTTGTTTGTGTTCTACTTTTCCACACTCAAAAAAAATTAATGAACTCACTCTCTTAAATCAGCTTCTCAAACTCATCATCATCAATATTTCGACCTCGCTAGCATAAAATAAATCTCGCTTTCTAGAATCATTCTAAGGTTTTAGAATTTCGAGAACCCCTCCCCCTTATTTGCTGATAGGAGAATTCTAAAGCGTCCTCGGATATTACTGCATCTTGATTACATTTGAGGTGTCAAGTGTCTTCTTAATTGATACTTCCATGAAGTTGACTAACTTATTGCCCTCGCCTGTTTAATCTATGGTATAACCTGCTTTGCCAGTCTAAAGCTAACTCTGATTGTAGCCCCCTGATCCCAACTGATGATGAGAGTAGTTCTAAGTAGTTACGTTATTCGCCCTCTTAGAATAACTAAGAGTGCTGTAATTTCCCTGCTGATTGTTCTAAACGTGCCCATTTGCTGCAGAGGCCCCTCCACCACCAAATTTATGCTTGGCTTGCTCTGGCGAACTATAGAAGGAGCTTGTTATTCTACCACCACCTGTGTCGTATGTCTACTAATCAGAACAAAATTAATTAGAAATTCAAAGAATTAAAGAAGTTCGGTTTTACTTTAGCTTCAAATAATGAATTCAGGGAAGGGTACAAAAATACTTCTTTCTTACGTTATTCTTTTGCTTAGAAGAAGTTTCACTTCCAAGAATGTCGTTAACCATTTGATCTAGCTCATCAATTTATCATAAGCTTAAGAGTATTTAACATTAAATCAATGTCGTCATTATTATTCATCATTCCTAGTTTAGATCCCATTTATCTTTAATCCTTATTAGAGACTTCATTTCTAGGTTGCTGGCTCTATCCAAATTTGCTTGGCAATTTCTATTGATTTTAATACTTCTTCGCTATTAAAAAGTAAACTACATATTCTCAGAATATATTTGAGATGAAATATCTTTTACGATATTTGATCAGCCTGATCTCGATACTGATTTACATTATTTTTGAGTCCCTTTTGAGATTGTATATTCGATTTAGAATCCATAGATGATCTCAGATCCTCCAGAAAGTCAAGACTTATTCTCATATTCTAGTTTGCCTCCGCTGTATTACCTGATAATAAAAGTATTAGAAGAAAGTTTTGATTCTGAAAGTAGAAATGGAATTGGAAAATTAATTTTTCAACAAGAATATACTCACTCATAATCTTCCTCCAGTTGGAAACTTATTAAGATAATTATATTTAGCTATTATAAGCCTTTATTTCTCAGACTTTTTATTTTTAAAAATTTTAATCTTTTAGTTTTTAATTGCCCCCAAAAACTTTCAAAAATTATTTAAGCTTTTTCTAAAATTAATTTTTTCTTAAATGTGGAAGAAGAAGTCAAAGCAAATTGCTCGCCCTTTAAGGAGAACAGTCCCACCAGCTCAAAATAGCAACTAGGATAAATAGAATCAGCCTTCTACAGTTTAGCCTGCACGCTCTATCTGTGAAATCCATAGGGAGGTTTATAGAGGGATCTGCACATCTTGCGGACACATTCTGACGGAGCAAGAGCTCCAAACTAATTACCGCCAGTTCGCCCTCATGAATCATTAGACTGTGCAAGTCCACAAAACTTTCGGAGAGAGCTAAGTTAAGACCAAGCTAGAAAGTCTTTTGCAGCAAAGGAAGTTGGTTTTAGTGCTAGATCTAGATAACACCCTCTTACATACTAAGAGCCTTGAAGAGGGATAATTTATGACTAAGTCCAAGGATAGAACTTTCATCAATTGTGTCGACACACTCAAAAGTATTACGAAATCAAACTTCAAAGAGGAGGATTCCTCACTAAGCTAAGACCTTTCCTCGGAGAGTTTTTCAAAAAGATTCATGATGATTAGAAGTTTGACATTTACTTTTACACTGCAGGTACTAAGATGTATGGACTGCTTATTATAGATCTTTTGAAAATGGAAATGACAAGACTATTTGGTGAGAAGTTTGGGAAGGATATATCTGAGCATCTAAATCATGGACGCCTCATCACAAAGCATAAAAATTTGGCAAAAAGTGAGAGCAAAGAAGAAAATTGATTTGAATACAAAATAACAAACAAGCTTTCAGCAGATGGTATGGGTGGAGACTCAACCCTCATGATGAAAAATATCATGAAAAGCCTGAATGCTCTTGCTAAAGAGTAAGGAGTTTCGATCCACAAATTTTCTTAGAATCTCAAATTTAAATTTAATTTGTTTTATCTTTTTTTTAATATTCTTTAGGTTTTTTAATCTCCCTGATCTTAAAAGTTTCTCTTAATTCCACTCAAGTTTATATCGAAATCTCCTTCTTATGCCTCAGTAACTTCCTCTTTCGTTTGTTCCTAATTACTTTCATAAGTCTTTTCCTCTGTTTACTTATTACTCTTATCAGCTTATTTTTTCTCCTCTTCAATCTTATTTCTCTTTCTGTCCTCAAGCTTTTGCCATCTGGCTTGGTATTTTTCAAATATTTCACTGTCAGTAATTTTGAGGGCTTTGAGTATTAGGTCTCTTAATCTCTACTCCTCGGGATAAGGTAAAATTTTTGAAGCGTAAAGGTAAATATTTAACTAAATCAAAATTTCAACTTTTCTTAGCTTTATAGGAATGAGCAGGGAGAGAAATGAATACTTCATTAATATAAATGTGATAGTGGTGTCTTTTATTTAGGGGGTTGTTAGTTTTAAGGTTACAGCAATGTTTTTCAGACTCGATTAGAGTGATATTTCTACTTTGGACTTAGGGATTACATTATGCAAAGTTCTTCGCTGCACTTTAATTTACCTCTTGAAAGTTAGATATTTTTTCTTTTATAAATTTTTACTGATTAGAGTATAGGCTCCTCGTCTATTTTAAGTCTACCTATTTCCATTGCTTAAAAGGATTAGGGTTGAAGTAAGAGCAGATTAGTTAAAGAGGCTCTCATTAGGGACAAAAGTTTTGCTTGTCTTAAATTATTAATCCTTAATTAAGAATTTTTATTAATACTTAAAACACTCTCAATTTTTGAAGCAAAAAGAGTCTCTCATCCCTTGGCACAAAAATTGGTCTGGATAAAAAAGGGAAATCACGAAATTTTTCCTAAAATTTTCATATTTCCCTTCCCCAGCCTACTTTGAAAGCCCAACTTTTTGGGCTTCTTTAGTAAATGGTTTTTCTGGGTTAAAATAATTGGCTAAAAAAAGGGGTTTTTTTTCAAGAACTATAATTAATGTGTTTTAAAATAGAAATTTAAGAGCACTTAAGATGTTTTAATTTTTTATTAAAAAAATTAAAGTTTTCTTTCCCAAATTATTAAATTTTAAAGAGACCACAATTTTTAAAATGTAGAAATTTTCTTCGCAAGAGCCCTTTGGCTCTGTTCCGAGCAAAGTGTTACGACCCACAAGTTCCTTAAAGCTCATCTTCTCAACTTGAATTGTTCAAACTCCACATTCAATGTTTTGGAAATAACTTCGATTAATTAGAGTTCTTAAAAAGTGAGGACGCCCCCATTTATGATGGAGCGAGTTTCCCGATTTAATCGACAAGGAAAAGCTCATATTTCCTTCTCTAATTATATTTAAAAAAAATTCTCAAACTAGAAGAATTTCAAGTTGCTTCGAAATTCCCGCGATCTCCCCTTTTTTGGAAGTATTTGCAAAATAAACCCCAGAAAAAAGGAAGCAATCTCTAAAAGATTTTTAACATTCAAAAAAAAAAATCAATAAAAAATCATAGTCGACTACAGCCTATGTTAGAGCCCTCCCAAATATAACCTAAATCGAATGCACCTTCTTTTCCTAATAACTCATAGCCCCCTTGGGCAAACTAGGGTGCAAAAATCCATGGGAAAATTACTTCTAACTTTTTAAGAGAGTACATCTTCTCAAACCCTAGGAGAGATATTCTTTTTAGAAAAAATATGTTTAAGAAATATCAAAGTTTACTAGATTTTTAAAAAATCTTAAAACTCATCCCCTCTAATTTTTATGAGGGGATTTTTGTTTAGCCCATGAATCAATTTGAACTTGAAGCAGGAGTTTAAAATTTAAAAACGAACTCTTTGTGCAATCCTTACTCTACTATAGAGGGGAAATAATTTGGTAGATAACACCCTTTTTAAAAAATTAAATGATTCTACTTGCTCATAGCCCCAAATTTCAGAAAAAACATATTTTGGGCAAACTCGTTTTAAATGAAACGACCTTTTAAAAGCTTCCCGAGGATTTTTTATTAGACAGCAAAAAATTGGTTTGTCCCTTTTGATGGTTTAACTTTACTTTTTTTAAAATTGACCCAAGTTATTAGACTACTCCCTAATACACACTTTTCTAACTAACCATTTTTTCTTACCAAATAAGAAATTTGGACTTCGGCTTGTTCGCTAAATTCCAGTAGAAGTAGTTGGAGACTTTGTTCAAATATGTGCTCTTTGCTAAGCTACTAGTTACGAAGAGCTTGACTAAATGATAAACACATAAAAAACATTTTCATTTAAAAATGGGATTTCCTTGATCACTCAGACTTTGCCTTACTTATTAGTCAAATTTCAATTGAACTAAAGGAAAGAAATCCAAGATGGGTTGGAAAGGTAACAGAGATCACAGAAGTAGCAAATAAAGTAGTCACAATACAACTAGAAAAAGGTATTAAGAACAGACCCGATATAATAATTGACTTGATAAACGGCAATCTCTCCTCTGTTAAATAAATTTTGAAAAATCCAAAAATTCAAGATGAGTTTTCCCAGCACCAATTCTATAAAATGATTTGCAAGCTTAAGAAATTAAACAAAAACAACAAAAACGTTTTAAGCTACTGCAATGAGGTCTAAGAAAGCTTGGCTTCTAAAAATGAAAATATTTCAAAGCTTGAAGATAATTTAGGCTTCAAGTATCTCAGCCTTTAAAAGTTATGCTTGAATTACTATGCTCAACAGAATGATCAGTTTCTGTTTATAAATTTTGGTATTGGAAATGGAAAAACATTGTTAACCACATCAGTAGCCATTCTTTCATCCCTTTAAAACAATAGAAGCTCGATAATTTTAGGAAAGAGTGATTACCTCATACTTAGAGATGAGAAAAGGTTTTAAAAGTTAATAAGCGGATGCAACTTATACGTAAACTCAAATCAGTTTGAGTAAAAGTTTGGGATTTATTACATGACTCAAAAGTTTTTTGAGAGTAAAATAGTTAAAAAAAATTTTAAATTTTAAAATCAAATCTAATTGTATTTGAGGAAAGAGGGTCTCCTCCAAAAATTTATTTTATCTAAAACAGCAAAGGTAGGGTTTAAAAAATTCAAAAAAAAATTTTAAGACTTTAACAAAATAATAAAATTTTCCAAATTGGGTTCAAAAAAAAATAAAAAAATTTTTAAAACAAGCTCTACTTCAACAATCAAATAGAATATTGCAGAGCTCTATACGAGCTCTCTTTAAAGCAAACCCTCCTCACTCCTGTTTTAATAGTAGCAAGCTCAGCCTACCAAATGATTGAAACTTATTTCAAGAAATTTAGAGAGATTCAATTTTATAGCATGAAAATAGCCAAAGGATCAAGAACAGACGCCTACTTGGAAGAAAAATTCAACGTTACAAATATTAACAAGAGATATGGAGTTTTCTTGCTATCGGAAATTTAAGGTAGAGGAACAGATTTACTCTCTTCTCGAGAAATTGAACAAAACGGAGGGATTTATCTCATAGTTGCTGATATTTTTAGCAAGAGAACAACAGAGCAGATAATTGGTAGAGTAGGTAGACTGGAGAACAAAGGCCAATGGAGATAAATTATTTGGCAAGGAGGCTCATAAGATACAATCGAATAAGCAATTTCTTGCAAATAAGAAATTATTGAAAATGAAAACCACTTAAAATTTTCAAAGTTGCAATCAATTTTGCAAAACCTATATCAAAAACAAGGTGTAATTTAACTCGGAGATGAAATTATAGAAAAGGACATAGAAGAGGAAAAAGAATTAATTAAAAAAGAACTCGAAGATGCAGTTAGCCAGAAATTAGCTAATAATTAAAAATAATCTTTAATCAAAAGTGATTCAATTTTAAAGGAGGATAGCAAGCCAGAGGAGATGAAGGAGGAAAAGATTTTAGTGCAAACCACAGGTTGCGCATAGCCAGGAGAAAATTAAACAATCAAAAATAAAATAGAAAAGAAAGCTTAAATAAAATCCACCAACTAAAAGACGAAAGGAAGAGCCCAGAAAAGAAAGATTTCATCTGAGACTGAGTCGGAGAACGAGTTAATGGACGAAGACTAAAATAAAATTGATATCAAATAAAAATAACAGAAGGAAATAGGAAAGAGAACCCCCAACCCCCGATCCTCAAAAGTCTCTAAAATTGTCGGCGATAACCTTGCCTTGGAGAAAATTTCTCGAAAGCTATCTGAAGAGAAGCCAGCCATAACTGATCTTGTACCGAAGGTAATGACTACTTCCTAAAACCTGGCGAGGAGAGTTACAAGGACAAGCATCAAGGCTCTGAAATGATAAACTTGAGAGAGTAATTAATAGCACTTATATGAACTTTGTGACCCTTAATATTGCAAAGTTTTTAATTAATTCATTTAAAGCAATTAGATTATCTTTTTCACCCAAAAATTTTCCTTGGGGAACTCTCATTCCATCTTGTCATTATATTGGTTCTGCTGAGGAAGCAAGTTGCCGTCTTCATTAATGACGCCAGCTTGATGAAGTTGAATCACCAAATTCTTATAGTCTTGCAGCTCCTCTACTTACTGATGCAACTCATTTACCTCGTCTCTTACTCTTTTGTTTTTTTCCAAGTACTTCTATTTGCTTTGACCAAGGAGGCTTTCCTCCTATTTGACTTCTTCAATTTCTTTGAGATTTCTTTTTCTGCTAGAAGAATTCTTCAGAAGGAAAGCTGACCTTCCTTTTTACTCTATAGGAAATTAATTCTACATGTCTTACGGCTGAATAAAAGAGTCTAATTGAGAGCTTGAGCTATCTCGGGCCTCATTTGGATCATGAGGTCTTATTTTTAGTTGTATTTTTAAAGTCTGGCTTGTTTTGCTGAATTTATCATAGCGAGACAGCCATCTTTGTCCAAGGACATTATAATGTCGCATATCCATTTCTTATCAAGATGAAGCCAGTCGCATTAATCTGGAAAATACGATAGTATCCTTGGCTGTTTCTAAGCATATTCCATAAAGTCTTCGGCGGATAGACCCTCGATTTAAGGTACTGCGCTCAAAATCACTTCGTTTCTTTTCAGATACTATAAGGTTGATTGTTAAGAAAACTTACTTCTTTTGATCCATTTATTATACTTTTCAAAAAGTAAACATTGGTGCAAGTAAACTTAGGTAGAAAGGCATTGCATTCTTAGGCTAGGAAATCATAAAGCTCTTTTTTGCTGCCTATCTTTTCTCGCACTTAGTGCACATTTACATTTGAGTAGTTCATAGAGAGTCAACTTGTAGTGGCTGGCTTCTATCTCTCTATTTAAATAGTTAAAATTAATTATTAATAACTACTATAATATCTAATAAATAGGGCGACACTATTTACAAAGAGAAAACTTTTCGCTTAAAAGCATTTCTTTATAGAGAATTTTCATACTCCTAATAGGCTTCATTTTTACAACTCTAATGAATTAAATTCGCTCAATAAAAGGAAAAATAACAGACTTTTTCAAAAGAAAATAAGTAGATAGATAATATACCGACTCCTCAGAGGATGAAAAAGATTCGAATGAGGGAAGCAATGAAAAAGAAAATTTGAATATAAAAACTTTCCACTCTTCCAATTTGTTAATCCTAGGTTCCCAAGACATCTAACCTATCAAGATTTCACTTCTCTCGCATGAAAGAATAGCAAGCTTGGAAAAGGAAGTGAGCAAACTTCTTCTTATCCAAAGGTAGTAGGCTCTTTTTTAGGATCCAAGATTAGAGAGCAAAATATTAAAAAATCTAGACTCTGAACATGTGGGTCTAGAAAACTAGAGAATCATTTCTGGTATTCTAATGGTTATAATAATGTTCAGAAAAAATGACGATCCTTCTCTCAATGAAGACATATTAGTTTTGGAAAGACTAGAGAGAGCTTTTAGTTAAAACTCAATTACTATGAATAATCACAACGATAACTCTTACATATAGGAAATATAGAAAGTCTAAGAATATATCTAAATATAACTAGAAAAGCTAATCGTCAACCCTATTCCTTCAATAAACTTTCTCAAAGAACTAAGCTCTAATGAAAATATCAATTTTAATGCTATAGAGTTTAAAAATAAGACTGTAGCCAAATAATTAAAAAAGAGATTTAGGCTTTGAGATAAAGATCTCAAGAAGTCATAAGCTTAGGATCCAATTTTATAATCGAGTAGGCTTTTTAAAATAATGTGCCAGAAATAAAAAACTTATAATAGCTTGGCTAATAAAATTGAAATCCTCTTATAAGACGAGGATTATAATGCTTCATTAAAGTAGTTAAGTATTGGCTTGCGAGCTAATTATAACTTAAAAGTCTCACCTAGTTTTGTGAGAACAGTAATGATGAAATAGATGAAATTATCTTATAGAGGTATTCATTTCCTGAGCAGGAGAGTGAATCTAAATTCTTCGAAAATTGAAAGGCAAATAGCAGCGTATTATTTTATCAAAAACTCATATAGCAAACTAACAATGATTAATATTGACGAGAGCTAAATAAAGTATTCAAACCATCGTCATAGAGCATGGGGAAACAAAAAATAGCTTATTTATTCAACAAACTCAAAAAGATTACAAGAAGTGAATATAATAGCAGGTTTGAGCAATAACTAAAAAGCATTCTTCTCAGTAAACTCAGGAAAAAATAATAGCCTCTCTGTTTTTGAGTTCATTCTCAAATTGATTCAGGAAATTTCTTTGAATGATCCTGCTTGGAGAGACTCTCATGTTTTTATTTTGGATAATGCCTCTTACCATAGAAGTACTTACATAATTAGCAAAATTAAAGATCTTCAAATCCCAGTAATGTTTCTTGGGCCATATCATTTTAAATTGGCTCCTGTTGAACGATTTTTTGGCTTGATAAAGCGAAATATTAAAATTAAAGAAAATAGCCTAATAAAAACTCTCAAAAGAAGAGTGTCTTCTTAAAATAGCTAGAGGGAATCTCAGTAATAATAAGTCTTGATTAACATAGCCTAGTCTATCCTTTAAATAGATATTTCATGGTCATCTAGCTTATTTAAAAAAGCATTAATCCAGGCCACTCAGGATTTAAGTTTGCCAAACTTATGATTTCAAGTAAATGATAAATTTGTTTGATAAAAATGCGAACACTGATGAATTTCTATTCAATAAAAAATATGATAGTTTGCCTCAGGAATATTTTATGCTATCTTGAATAAAACTACTTACTTAAACAATAAGAAATGAGGCATTGAAGAAGTAATAAAGAAAAATGCAAAAAGTAACTCAATAAAT
>JAJKFJ010020655.1:0-30345 GCA_027382625.1 Tetmemena sp. SeJ-2015 | reverse complement strand
GCAAGGAAACGTAGTCCCTTAGCAACGAAAGCGTGGACAGCTGGGCTATCCTGATTGGCTGGATGAATGGAAATCTCGAAGGAGAGGATAATAAAGCGAGAAGGTCCAACGGCCCAGGATTCTGCTCAGGTGCACGCATTGCCACAGAGTATACAAGCCCAAGGAACTGAAGAGGCATGCCGTGGTCCATGAGCGTGCCAAGGGCTTCTACCAACAATTAAAAATCAGAGGCTCATATTAATGCAAGCTCTGTAATGATGAAGTGGGGACTTTCCCTACTACTCGCACGCTCAAGGCACACCTGTCAAGCCATAGAAAGGAGGATCTCTTGCGCTATGGTTACAGCCCTCTTGTAGTGAAATAGCTTAAGCTTGAAACTGCTCCTTTAGTCCCTCCTAGCCAAGACGCCATCGCTTCAGGAAAAGTTATCCCATGCGACCTCGCTCTGGTTTCTACGCTGCCCTTGATTGCAGCAGAAGATTCCGAAGTCAAGCAGCGATGCTTGTCGGGCGAGCTATGCTTGGCTCCTGTGCAGAAGCTACAGCATAAATTAAAGCACGAGGAGCCACAACTCTGCAATTGTTAAAGAGGTCTCTTCGTGAGAACCAGCGAAAGTATCGCCCGAGCACTTGATGAGCTAGGAGTCCCATTTACAATCCGATGGGAGCTCATTAAGATCTTGGAGCACATTTCATAGCTTGGAGGCCTCTTCTTGGAGGAGCCTCAGAAGCAAGAAGGAGACTGAAAGCACCATTTACAATTCAGTAGGTAGGATTTGCGAGAGGATGCTGAGAGCATGATGAGAGTGTTCAATGACTTCAAGGTGACCACCTATCTCAGGCAAAAAGGTGTTCAAGGTCTCGACGAGATCAAGCAAGTCTACATCTGGCGGGATGGTATAGAATTCATCTACAGAGAGTTTGACTATAGCTTTGCAAGATTCACTCAAAACCCCGTCCAGCACTGGATGCTCATCGAGGTGCTAAGTATCATGCTCAGCATAGTTGGAGCAGTCCACCAGCAAGAGGTGACACACCGATGTCTCAGCCCTTCCTACTTTCGCATCATTGGAAAGACCCCTCCAGAGGTCTTCTTGAGCAACTTTTGCCATGCGACCATGACTGCCTAGGAAAGCCTGGACCAGTGGCTGCCACCCATTCCTTGGATCAGACATCGCGAAGAGGCTGAGGTGCTGGCGGCGAAGGCCTCGTTTGACATCTACTCCATGGGCCTCATTATCTGCAGTGGCTTCCTCAAAGACACTCTCCTAGCACTCACGACGAAAAGTGGCTCAGTTCATACAGCATTGAGGCTATAGTACATTGCTTAGGGCTACAGCAAATGGCAGAGGTGGTTCATAGACGACCTCATTCAATTTAAAGATGGGAGCTTGACCCTAGAAGACATGGGAAAGAAACTCAAGCAATTGTTTAAAAAGACATGATGTATTATATTTGATAATTAAATTTTATCTCGATTTTTTCCTCTTGAATAACAAAATGTACTTCTTTATAAAGCTTCAATTCATGAATATAATTTGACATGAGATTTAAAATATTAATATTTTTTTTTAATGAAAAGTACTTTACAATAGTTCTGATTATAACTCTCCACTCCATAATAATCAAAATGATTTTCTTTTTTAAAAATCCAATTATATATTGCTTTTAAGATTGATTTAAAATAGATGAGCCTTCGATATTTCATTGTATTTCTAGTATATTTATCAATTTAAAAAATTCTTAAAATTTAAATTTTTTAGATAAGTAAAATTAGAATGTATTCATTAAAAATTGATAATACTTTTATAATAATGTTTAACAACTTATGGGTATATCTGCTTTAAGATACTCATCAAGCATATGTTGTTAAGTGGCTGAGAATTGTCTTTTCTTGGATAGAACTAAGTAATACATATCAAATCATTTCTCTTTTTGTTGAATTGAACCTGCATAATTTTTTTGGGGATATCTCCTTTATCTAGAGAACCTAAGAGTGTTTAATCTATGGAAATGATTGTTCGATTTGCTTATTAATCATATTCTGGTTGGTTTATTTTGTGATGAGATAAATTAGAGTTTGATTTTTGAAGTTCTAAAATGGGAGAGATGAGTTGAATTGGGTGATTGTTAAGTATTGGTGATAGAAGGTTATTTTGATGGTTGTCATTTTATTGCTGAATTGTCATTCTTATTTCATCATCAATTTAAGGGAGTTAATTCATTTTTATTTTATAATAATATTTTTAAAAAAAGTTTTATATGAGTTGATTAAATATTCAAAAATATAAAGACTCATTAATAAATTAAAGTAAATAAAATTATATGTCTGAAAGAACTCAATCATTCGGGTAGTCTGATACTAATAGTCATCCAAAACCTCAGATGCTATAAAACGAAGTAAGCTAAATCACAGATGGAGATTAGCAATAGTACTTCATCTCCACTTACTTAGCTAATTCAGAAAAATTAAAGAACATACTTATATCAAGAGGATATAACTTGCAAGGAAGTAAAAATTAACTAATGAATAAATTCTTAAATTCGGTTCTATCCAAGGCCGCTTAAAACCTTGACGAGAATGAATTTTGTCAACTTCATAGAGGAGAGCACTTAGTCGCATTTGACTATGAATCTAAGCATTTTGGATGCGAGAGATGCGTTTTTGACGGAGTTTATTAAGATCCGAAATTTATATCTTGGACTGCAAGATTATAAATTCATTTATTAATGCTGAAGAAAATCATTACTATTAAATTATCGACTTTATTCCAATAATTTCATTTTAAAAATTGAATTAAATTTAATTTTAAAATCATTTTTAAACTTTCAAAATCTATTTGTTCATACTGATAAATGTGGCTATTATCTCTTTAATGTATCACTTAATCTTGAAGTATTCATAAATTCTTTATTTACTTCTTAATTTAAAAAATCTATATTATAGTGTAAAAATTATTGATGACATCCAAATGCTAAAACAATAATTTTTGAAATATCTTTCTCAAAAGGTTAAAAAGAGGATATAAAAGTATCTAAATAAGTTTTAGCAAGAAAAGAAAAACTCAAATTTGGGTGTGGTGGTTTTAAGAATTATTATTTTCTCAATCATCCCTAAAAAAGTGAAATTTGTGAATGTGATTATAATATTATCCTTAATAAGTGTTACAATTAAAATTGGTTACCTATATACTAAAGCTTGTTGCTAATGATGACAATTAAAATTTAAAATATAAATTTCAAGAATATCAATTTAATAAGCATGAAGATATAAAATCTAAACAGCTAAATTAATTTATTATTATTATACTGGTTAAATAAATTATTTAAAAGACCTATATGATAGTTAAAATTTAAATTAAAAAGGGAATTAAGTTAAAATAACAAATGAAGAGTTGAAAAAAATTAGCCATTAAATTGCGAGTTAATCAGCTCAATTTGGGCCTTATTTTATAGCTCCTTAAATTATAAGAATATTTTATCCATTACAATAGTAGCTGCCTGCCTCTAAATAGATTTCGATGTCATAATCTCTGAGCCAAGAAATTAGTATAGATTAAAAACAGAGGTAATTCGTTTCAATAACCTCCTACGAAGAATTGGTAAGGAAGAAATGTGCTTAAAAAATAATGATTAATAAAATTATTATAATTTCAGCCAATATCTCATACTTCAACTGTCAAGGATTTATAATTTATTAATTTAATTCCCTTTATTATTAAAATATCAGCTATATTTTACATTATTTATTTGAAAATTTATTTAAACTAATAATATTTAATATAATTTATTCAGATAGATATATGAAGTTTTAAAATTTATATAATATTGTATATTCATATATATTTAGCATTTGGTTGAGTCTGCTTCTAGAATTAGTACTTTAATAAGTGCTGGTTTAAGAAATTTATTATATTAACATTCCTAAAAATTCTTTTCTTTTCAATATATATTCAATGCTAATGATATAATTTATGATTTAATTATAAGAAATAATATTTTTAAGAGAAATTAAGGATGAATTTGATATTGAGTATTAGACATTAACATAAAATATTAGTAAATTAGAATTCATTTGTAAAATTATTAAAATTATCTTAATTAATTCATTGGAGTAAGTTAGATACAATTAAATATGTAATAGTTTGAAATTGAAGTATTAAAGTTTAACAGAATGGAGTTTAAAATTAAAGATCTTCATTCATTTGAACTTTGTTAAATTAGAGATTGCTTTCCCGAATATTTAAATTTTTATTTTCAGATTGTAGAGTTTGTTTTTGAAAGAAACTGAAATGTCCATCTCCAGCTACTATGTTTCATCATCGCATTATTAAGTTCCAAAAATCTTTCCATCTCCTCATATCTCTTGCACTTGAGGTCTATTCCTGTCTTCTGTGTTAGCTGTCTGTGCACTTAGTGTTCGCATAGTCAGGCCATGGAGGGGGTTAGGGTTAACTTTGTACCGGAGGCAGTGTCTTTAAGTGGGCTGTTATCTACTGAAAAGAAGTCTGAGAGCTGAGAATTAAGCATTTCTAAAGAATGGGCGGTGAGGGGAAAGGATAACAGCAGTGAATGTGAGAGTGCGAGTGTGAGAGGAACCCTAACCCCCTCCATGGCCTGACTATGCGAACACTAAGTGCACAGACAGCTAACACAGAAGACAGGAATAGACCTCAAGTGCAAGAGATATGAGGAGATGGAAAGATTTTTGGAACTTAATAATGCGATGATGAAACATAGTAGCTGGAGATGGACATTTCAGTTTCTTTCAAAAACAAACTCTACAATCTGAAAATAAAAATTTAAATATTCGGGAAAGCAATCTCTAATTTAACAAAGTTCAAATGAATGAAGATCTTTAATTTTAAACTCCATTCTGTTAAACTTTAATACTTCAATTTCAAACTATTACATATTTAATTGTATCTAACTTACTCCAATGAATTAATTAAGATAATTTTAATAATTTTACAAATGAATTCTAATTTACTAATATTGAAAATGATAAAAATTTCTTAATTAATTTTATAAAGTATATTATAAAACTGTCAATGGAATAAAACACTCTTCCCCAATCTTTTTGAACATTTAGTTATAGATTCTGCATATCTATAAATCTTTAAGTAACCCTAAGTTTTTTTTTTAAAAAAAAAGTATCGGATATTTTACGCGGATCATGCCTTTAAGTTAAAAATCAATTTATTTGTTCTTTGATTTTGCTATTCCGTACTTAAGCAAATTATGACTGTCAAACCACTCATTTTGTTTATCAATCAATTGAGCAATAACTTCTCCCAAGTCTTCTGGGCCATATATTCTACACCCTTCTTTAATACACAACCTCCAATCGACTGAGTACCAAACAAAATTAAATGTCTCGTCATCTGTATATAAATTAATATTTCAATTACTAAAATTATTCAATTATTCAATTTCAAAATATAATTACATGATTTCATTGGCCACTTATTGTGCTAATTATTAATAATTTATTTTTATTTAAGAATGCCGTAATAATCCCTAAAATTTTTATGAAATACCCTTATATTATGATTGGAGCTTTATCATTATACAAAAATATTTACCAATAAGTTCTTACTTTCTTTGTTAAAATATTCCTGAAAAAAAGTATAAAACATTAAATGACTGTGATTTTATAATACTATCATCATATTATGACTAAATGACAAAATAAAATATTAAAATGATTAGACTTATTAAAGCTTAAAACAAAATAAGTCTGCTTTAAATTAATTAAATATAATTGAATGTCTATTTAAGTATGATTATAAAAATATTTTATCTTTTAGTTTTTCTTTTAGCAAGTTATAAAGATCTTCGAATAATAAATAATAAATATAAAATGTTAAAATTAAATTGAATTCTCATTTGTTAAGATTAATATTCTCCATTAACCACGGATTTTACATTATTGGCTAGGTGGTCAGGTTTTACTGCAATTAGCCATTGTATTAGCTTTTTATTGAATTTTAGAGAGGTAGCTTCAAAACCATCTAGAGCTGGCATTTTTGTAAAGAACGGTTCCTATAATTTTGGGATTTAATAAATCTGTAAAATTACATTTTTTTGAAATTTTTGTAGCAAAACTCAGTCAGCAAGGAGTGCTTACAGCACCAAACTTTATCACTGATGACAAGAGCTTCGTTCTTGTTCTTCCAGGCTTAAGAAAAGCAAACTCAACAAAATTTTAAAAATCGGGGCTGAACGTAAAATAATTCCAACTATAAAATTTATTTTATATGATTACTAAAATAATACTTTGAATTTACATTCAAAATTCTATGAAGTACTAGTATTAATTATTATAGAATAATTGCATTACCATTTATCTTTTTCAATTTGTTGCTTTTCATCAAAAAAATTATAAATCAATAAATTAAAAAAAAATAATTAGACATTTTATTTTATTAAGTGAAATAGTTATGTGCTTGATCAGAATAACTATAATAATGATTTTAGGGGGGGGACGGAAATTAATCTACCCATCCTAAATTATAATTTTTATTAAAAAGTCTCAAATTAGGATAAAAGATGCCGAAACGCTCAAAAAATTAAGAATTTAATATTAAAATTTACGCACAGCGTCAAAAATAGATTTTAAAATTAAATTTTATACTAAAATAAACTTTGTTCTCAAAGAAATATATTTTTTAGCAATTTTTAGTAGCTAAGTAAAACATGCTATATTCAATAAACAAACTAGTTGTATTAAACAGTTATGGTAAATTCCTTAATTATTATAATTATTGATGCTGATAAGAGGGTGCTCTGCTAATAAATAATTCAGCAGCTTTAATATAATTCTCATCTTTCTTTCAATAGATGTGATAATTTTTCACTCATTTAAATATTTTCATTAAATCTTGACAAATTATTTTATTTTTAGTTAAGATCGTAATTATTAAAGTCCCAATGAAATCATTCTTAAGTTAGGTTAATTTAATAAGAGAGTTATTAAATGATGATAAAGTCATAGAAGAATTGTATTTAATAGATTAAGCTTAGATTTTGATCCATAGAACCTTGTGACAAAGCAAGTTCTTAAAAACTTATTTTTGACAAAAGCTTAAAATAATAAATAGCAAAACATGACCCTCTAGAAGATTAATTAAACAAGAATCTTTATATTTTTAGGTTTTTTGGGCCAATTTTGGCCTAGGATACATGTTTAAAGCAAGGGTTTTATTAAGGGTAGAAGGAGGTTAATTTCCATTTCCCCTCTGATTTTTAAATGAAGTTATAAATAGAGGATAAATTATGAATATAATTTGGCGCGGCATATCGGTAACATTGAAGAGTTTTCTCCTTAATTTGTGATTTCTAATATCAAAAGTCAAATCTTTAATATAAATTATTATGCTTATATATATATATATATATATATATATTAGCTAATCTCTCAGTTCTTTTACATGATAAGATCTAAGCTAGATGATATTGAGAACGATATCTTTAAGAAGGTGAGAGACTGCGATGCACTCTCAAATCTAGGCAGACTTATTCAAGAACTTAATGAAGAGTGTGATGACTAATTCAATTTAGCCCAGTTATTAAATAATTAAATTCTCACAGAAATAAAATTCATTCATAACTTCAGATAGATCGACTTATGAATTCTTCCTGCTCATTACATCACTAAACTATTAAAATTTATTTTGGCAAGCCTTCTATACTGGTAATTATAGTCAGTAGAGTTAACAATAAGCAAAATAAAGCATATTAACTGCTGCCACGCTCACATTTGTAGCATCTTACTTATCTCCGACATAGCATAGCCCATCCTAGATGGTATTACTTTAAAAGACAAAACAAATGAGAAGTGTCTTGGTTAGACTTTGAGACGCTATGATTATAGATAATCGATGCGTTTGGAGTTACCTTCTGGGCCCGAGGCACACTTTGGATTATTTATTACTATTGAGAACTAGACTAGTTACTTACATATATGGAAATATCTGCGAGACAGAGTTTATAGTTAACTGCTAATATCAACCCTCATTTATCTTTTGCCTGGTTAAGTTATCACATAAAAAAATTATTTTTGTAATCATACCATCGTTTCGGGACTTAAAATTTGAAATAATTATAATTTACACTCTAATGCTTTCAAAATCACATCTCTCATTTATTAATTTTTTAGGCTGTGGGGGGGATATTACATTCTCCATCAATTTATTTTAATTATATGAGTCTATTTAAAATCTCAAATATTTCAAAACAAAAAGAAATTCTTTTATTAAATATAAAAGTAAATATAAAAGTAATCTCATAACTATAAAAATGTTTTTCCCTTCTTTTTTTTTTATTAAAATAATATTCTAAAAATCTTCAAATATATAGAGAAGAATTGATTCTTAGAATAGTTAAACATTAAACATATATATTGAATTTGATATAGAACTTTTACTTTTTTTTTATCTTATTTTGAAATGAAAATTTAGTGTAAATATCCTAGTATTAAATCTTTAAAGGTAACCATCTGATAATAAAGCATATTATATAATGCTAATAGACTAGATTTAAATTATTTAATTAAATTAAGGTTTGATAATGATATATTGATTATAGATAAAATATGTTTGTAAAAAATAATTAGTTTGATGACTAGTTGAAGGAAATGATAGATGAAGAAAAGAAATCCCTGGATGATAAGGTAGACAAGTCAAGGTTTTCTTTTATTGTGATAAAATCTCACTTCTATTTATTTCTACAAAGCTCTGATAGAAGCGATGAGAAATTTAATTTAATCTGAACATTTAGATAGACGGAGACTTAATAAAAAGCAAAGCATAATTTGCTGATATAATTTAGTTTGTGCCAGATGAAGAAGCCATTCACTCTTTGCTCTATGAGATATTCAATAAGTGTCTGAAACTCAACAATCAACCACTCAATCTTAACTCAAATTTGAAAGAATCACAAAAACTCCAAAAAGAATTTGAAGAACAAAAGACTGCCTTTTACACTACTCAAAATACAGTTCACTCCATCATATTATGTTTTAATCAACCTTATTATTCTTAAAACTAATTATATATTATTTTAGATAATACTTATATCTCAATTCAACATATTATCTTAAATAATTTATATCCTTAATGAAATTTTTTTAATTAATTAAAACTTTTATGAGTTTTTATGCAATAGTGAATAAGTGAAATGGATCATGGATTTTTAATTAAGATTAGGGTTAAATATAGTTGTGAAAAATTATCTGCAAGGAAAACATTGACAAGCTTCAAAGCTAATAAAATAGCTCCCTAATTAATATATAAAGCCTCCTATGCTAAGTAATAAACAATTATGATGGGTTTATTAATCTCAGCATTTATTAATCAGAATTTAGACTGATTATTTAATTTTTAGCTAAATCATAAAAAAAAACTATTATTTTATTAAATATCTTTAATCTATTGGAATGAAAGTAATTAAAAATAAATTAAAGATGGATAATTTATATTTAATTAGTTTTATTTTTAATATTTATTATGAATAACAAGCAAATAAAAGAAATATAGAATTTGAAAGAGCTTTACATGCCTAGAATAATGTCAATAAATGACAGCAGCTTGCTACTTATTGGAGGTCAATCTTAAGAAGAGTACGGAAAGCATACTATCATCAAGAAGACCTGCTACAAGCTAACTAAACAAGAAAACGATGAGTGGAAATCATCTTCACAAGCTGTAATGAAAAAATAAAGAGTGAGTTTTGCTGCATGCTTTGCTGGGAAGGCAAAAGATTTTGTGCTCGTGAGTGGAGGGTTCGGAGTTGGCAGGAGAATCATAAGTGATGTTGAGCTCTTCAATTTCTTGGATAATCATTGGACAGTTTTCCCATAAATGTCAGAACCTCGTGCTTCACATACCATGATTCTTACTGAAAATCTAAAGTGGGCTTACGTCTTTGGAGGTTTGAACTCAGAGGGGTAAGCAATAAATTCTATTGAGCGGTTTAAATTCTAAAATCCTTTGGAGCCCCTTAATATTTTTTATCTTAAAGATTTGAACTCTAACTGGCAGAAGATTTAATTGAAGTTAGAAGATGAAGTAGCGAATCTTGGATGCATAAGTATTAGCGATTCAAAAGAAATATTAATATTTGGAGGACTAAGTGCATATGGAGACATCTTGGCCAAGGGGAAAGTAATTAGAATAGATGATGAAGAAAGAGGAGTTCTATAATATTCATCAGCAAATATTCAGCTTGATGAACAAGGAGACACATTTTTCAATTGTGGATGTGCTTATCATTGTGGAGAAGACATATTTATTGTTGGTTCCAAGAATTTATGGAGTATCAGCGCATCCTCAAAGCAGATAACTGTATTTGCTTCACTTAATTGATGATTTTAAACAATAAAATATCAGTTTACTCACCTTTTTATTGTCCTTTTTTTTCAGAATTTGATCTTAAATTATTTAGAGAAAGATTTATATGTGAAATAAAGATTTATATATATAATTAAATTATTTAAAAGTATTTTCATAAAATTAATTATATTAAAAACTTGCAAAAAATCAATCTCAAAAGATTATTAGATAACAAAAAATAAAAATAAAAGTAAAAGTAAATTTAATCTGTTGGAGATAATCTTCATCCTTTATATTGAACATCTCCATTTTATATTCGGGAGTCTCTCATTTATTTGTTTTTGTTAACTTATATGCTTATAAACCTAATTTAGAAAATTAATATTGCATATGTATTTTAAGTTTCAGAGAAACTTAAAATTTCAATCAAAGATATAAAAAAAAATTATTATTTTTACACTACCATTAATTGCTGAAAATACCTGTTGAAAAAAAGAGAGCATATTCATTTGTGTATTTATTTCATAGTATCTAGTTGATACTAAAATAAAATACAAGAAATAAATCTTCACCACTCAATTATCTAAAACTTTAATTTTTTAATAATTTTAAGTTTAGAGCTTTATAGTTAAAATTTAATTTGTTTATAATAGAAAAATTAATAATTGATAAATTGAATATTGAATAAATAAATTATATAAATGTGTGAAAATGAAGGAATTGAAATACTATAAATTAATAATTTTAAAATTATGAGAATTGTATTATCAATAAATATTTATAAGCTTTTTTATGATGAAGGTTGTAGTTAAAATATAAATGAAAATTGAATTGAATTAAAATAATAAATGAAGAGCGGTAAATATTAAGTCATTAAATATTGAGTTAGTTAGTCCGATTTGAGGCTTGTTCGGTAGATATAATTATAATAGTGTAGCCCCTCGATAAATTTTCCAAACTGTTACTTTTTTTGATAGTGCAGACTTTGAGGTTGGTTTTTGGGTTCAAATTTCTTCCAATCTACATTAATCGAAAGAGCGTTGTCTTAGATGTGATTTCATATATAATTAAACTTTAGCTAGGGAAATGTAGAATACAGTTATATTATTAATTATAAAAACACATTTATAGTTTAAATTAATTAAATCCGCATTGTACTATATGTTTTTGTTTTACATTCATTAAAATAAGTGGCTACAATGAAAAGATATTAAAGATTACGACTTTAAACCAAGTTATCTAGCTCAAAAACTTGTGCCAGATGTAATTCACTCCCACGTCTTCTACAAAAAAGTTACAAGGATCAAAGTTGCTGAGAATTTAACGCTTTATCCAATGGTAATAATACAACCTTAAAACTCACACTTCAACTTACAAGATATTTTAAGTTACTATATTTTTTATTAATTAAATATCTTTTTTATTAAATTCTCAGCTATAATTATAATTTATGAGAGGTAAAAATAATAAAGAAGGGTTAAAATATGAGGAAAGATTCTATTAAATATATAATTATTTAAGACGATCATTGATAGCGATTAAACTAAGGAGAGTCTATATTTAACTTTACTGGGACAGCCAAATTAAAATAAATATGATATTTTAATTACTTCACTTCATCAACTATCATTAAAATTGTAATATAATTGTTAATTTAATAAATTTTAATATCTCTAAATAGATTATATTTTATGTTTGTTGTAAATAAAAAGTGATGCAAGTTAAATATGATGAAATCAAAGTTGTTTAGATTTGAATTTAGCTGCAATAAACTAAGTGAAAAGTTGATGAGTGAGTCCAGTTGTAAGCTCATGCTAGTCTGTTCCAGCTGATACTTCTAGTATGCATCCATTTTGTTTATTAAATTGCTGGCCGATAGGAACCTCCATCCTTTAATATTTTTTGTAATGTATTCCTACTTTCTATGCCCAATTATAAATTTAGTATTTTAGTAAATAAATAAATTTAATTTGTTCTTCAATCTTTATAAAGGTTTATATATGTTCTTGTATTTGTATATACTGCATCTATAATGATAAGATGCTTTTCAGTTGATGAATATTCAAAAGATGAAGAAAAAAAATGCTTTTTTAATTTATAATGTAATTTAAATAGTTTTATACTAAAAACTTCATTTTATTGAGTATAAAATTAACAATGTTTACTTTGTAGAAATTTAGAATAGAATAGATTAGGAATTAAGCACCCACAACCGGGCATTAATAACTTAATCAATCTAAAGTTAATTCACAGGCGTAACTCCTTGATTAGTTGTGCCACGTCACGTCAATGCCAAATCGCCAGTTAGTTAGTGATGACACACTACTCCCGTTTAGAGACAAGAGAGAATCTCTGTGGACTGCAGAACTAGCTTCGCTCGCATTCACTGATGTCGATTGATCCCACCGGCTTCCCTTACCACCGCATAATTCACATGACCAATGCTGATCAGGCGCGGTATCGGGGAGAAAAAATAGCAGATCAGTTCTTACCAATTAGTGGTCCAGATCAGACTCTTGGTGTTAGGTGATCACCATTGGGTAGCATGAGCAGTAAATTCACAGTGGTCTAGCCCCGCCGCAACCCACCAGTGAGTCACTCGGACCAGGTGCACCTTCCACATACTCCTGCAATGCTACCACCGAATTCCCTTCACGATTTTAACCGCCCTCATTGCTCCGGGTTAGGGTCCCCATACAGGGAGGTGGCTAATCTAGGGTCAATGGTAGCTAGGACCACAGAACATAGAGCAGGCTCATGAACGACTTCGTGATTCATCTCAATCCACGCTTCCCTCTTTTAGATTACTTACTCACTCACTTGTATTACTAGGAGCTACTATCATCAGCTGGCGCCCCTCGCTGGACAAGGCCTTTCGGGATATGCGAACTGCCTATTTAGTAACTTTCTAATTTAATAATAATTTCTAGCAATTTAATCTTCCGAAAAAAATAAATTTAAAGTTAAAGTAATTAAGGCTTAAATTTAGATAACTTATATAGAAGAATTTTAAAGACTTATTTATTGGCTTAACCTTAAAATATTAGGGAGGCTATATTATTTATAAAATGCAAGATCTTATTATTTTTAATATTTTTCAATATATTAGCAACTTTTGCTCCTATCTTTGTAATTATATTAACTTGCTAATAGTTAATTTATCTTAATTTACAAGTTTGAAACATTTCTCTTCATATAATTATATTTTAATTACCTCTATTAGTTACCCAATATCATTACAGTGTATCTTAGTATCCTTAAGAACAAATATTCTAAGAATAGAATGTTTAAGAATAACAATTTCACAAATTAACTATCAGTCAAAATTACAATACAAATATTTTTAATTAAATTACCTAGGATTTTATCAGCAGCCTATAAAATAAAAATCAACATAATTTAATAGAATTCAAATGTTAAAGAATCACTAAGTCTCTATTCGACTTTATAAAACAAATAAAAATAATAAAAATGATACAATTCTCACCATAATTCTACAAAATTTGATAAGAATATTGATTTAATAAAGAGTGTGATTTATCTTTAATCAAGAGCTCTTTCAAATGATATAAACTTAAGAGTTCGAGTATTGCTATAAAATTTTAACTTAAATTAATGGTTTAGAGGGATCATTCAAAATTGTTTAAATAATCATTTTCTTAGCAAAGAATTATTGAGGTGACAATAAAAGAAATAGAAATAAATTGATTCTTAAAGTGCTTGTTAGATTGTAATGAATGGTTAATCATGTATAATATATTAGTTTTCTTCTAATGATTGAGATAGAAGCAGCTATACCTTGGTTAAAGTGAAAGTTCAATGTTTTTGATCCTCTCAAGAGGTCATAACTTACTACTCTACTTCATTCCAGATATAGAGTTTATTCCTTTCATGAAGAGTACATAATTATAACTCTGACCTATACCTATAGTAGGAGAAGTCACTTCAAGTAGGGAGTTCGATATTCTTGTTAGCACGTTACTCCAGATCTCATGTATCAAAAAGTTAAGCGTATTCATGGATTAAGAAAAGGCAAGGTCAACATTAATGCTCAGCGATATTGCAGTAACTGCTTCCTCGTCAGATTGAACTAGGAAATGCGGGGGATGCTCGACTGCTGTTAACGAAAGAAGGACAATTATTACTCTAATTTTAATAATTTAATTAGAAGTTAAAATCTAGGACCCGTGACATGGCTCAAAAGTCTGCTTGGCTGAGGTAGGGAAATTAGCCTTCTATTACTCTCTGTTGCGTTTATTATAATTTAGGTGTCCGTATGAGTACTTAAACGAAGGTGGGATTGTGTTGTCCCTCCACTTGGATTGAGACCCATTCAAGCATTATAATCCCTTTCACCCCAATTCATAGAGAGAAGGGTTTAAGTGGTTGAAATTGCTTAGTTAGGTGTGAACTTGATAAGTGAGATGCTCTCTTTCAAGGGAGAAGCAAGATATTCGGGCTAAGCTCACAAACAGCAATGAGACTAGACACCAACAGCACGATGTTACAGACTACAGAGTAAGAGGGGCTCTAAGATTATTTTTTTTCACTGATTTTATATACCATCGAGGTTTTTTGGCAGGCGAAATCCAGGACCCTGATTAACTCACTGAACATCTGCAAGCATCTTTACTACTACTAAGATGACTCCAAAAGGTCCAACTGTGACTCATGACATCACGAAAACCCTACTATGTCAAGTTGGAAAGCCAAAGTGTGATTTTAAAAAATATTTAAATTAACATAAATGCGATATAATTCCAATAATACTTAAATTCTCACTCTATTTTACTAGATTATCAATATATTTCTCTAATCTTATATAAAAATAATTTCACTTTCAAAATTAAATTATTAAAATGCACTATAAGATGAAATGCTAGAAAGTAGAATATAAATATTTCAAAATTAAAAAGAGTTCTAAATAATTTGTGCATCCTTCAGCAAAATTTGAAATAAAATAATCTTATTCATCTTATAATGTTTATTGTGTTATCTATCATTCAACATTATAAATAGGAGGATACTGGCAGTAAAATATTTTAAATGAAAGACTAATCTGATTTAAATTTATAATATACTTCAATTATTGAATTGCTTTGATTAACAATAATCTTTCAGATATGTAAAAGTAATTTTTATATATTTTTATACCCCTTAAAAAAGCAGGAAGCATTGTATTAGTTGATCGAGGATTGGGATTAATTTTAAAATGCATGCGGATTGGTTCCTTTTTCAGTGATTCATTTTATATATTGCTTTTAAAATGTAATTTAAATAAAAAGTCTTCTTAAACAACAACTAGATCAAGAATGAAGAGTATAAATTCTTGAAGAATGATTTCCTTACAGAGTAAAACTTTTAAGTAATAACTGAGCAGACAAGCGTCCAGGACAAGTAAGGTATTCCTCCCTATTAAAAGAGACTCATTTTTGTTTGCAATCTCAAAAAATATGCTTGATTTTGCGTTCTATTATCAATATAAAGAATATAACAGTGACCACTCGCAAGCAGGATACAACATTCAAAAGGAGCCTAAGCAAATAGGAGCTGACTCCATCATTCATTTTAATGGGATAATATTTTAAATATCTTTAATTTAATATATAACGCTTTTTTCTTTATTTATCTTGATTAGATTTAGCTTACCCTCGATCAGTAATCATATTTATCCTATAATTAAAACCTAATGCTTTTTAAATAATCCTGATGCTCTTATAGTACTTTAATATTCAAAAAATCGTGCATGAAGTTAAATAAGCTCTTCATAATTATTTTTAGTTTATTTTTTTTAAAAAAATATTTTATTAGAGCTTCTAACTTCCCTTAATATTTATTATAGATTACTACTTTTAATTCTTAATTTTTGCTAAACTCAGGAATTATCTTTTATAACTTATGATTTTTATAAGACTTATAAAGATATGAAATGAAAATAATTTAAAGCAAATCTTAAACCAATCAAAGGTATTTATTTTTTCTGGAGAATTCTTATAAAAAGCTGAAACTAACTTAAATAATATATTTATATGATTAAAGTTCTTGATTCCGAAGTTTGTTATCATCCATAGATAGATTAGTGTAATAAGGCTTATTTACTTCTTTATTTTTTCTTCCTATTGTCGTTTGCTTAAATTTATCATATATTAATACAAAAAGGGGATTCGAGGAAAGTAAATTAATATAGTCTGCTGCACACTATTCTTTTTATTATATTAAAAATATTGATTTATATATAAAATCAGAAATATTAGTATTTTATAAAAATTGATTAAGTCTGTTCATTAAAAACTGTAACAGAAATTATTGGAGAGAAATTGATTATCTTTCCGGCATTATTTTTATGATGTGATTGGGTTTTGCTGGCTAGCGGAGGAAAGTGTAAGATCTGTTGGTGACGCCTACAGAACCAGTGGAAAAGAAGACCAAGAAGCAGGTATAACTCTTATGAGTATATCCTGAGTTCCGCTACTGGAGACGAAGAGCTATATCTCTAAGACCTATCTGCTAGATATTCAGTCTTGGCACCCTAGGCTCTCAATAGACTTGCAGCTTAGGCCCTTAATAGAGGGTTTAAAAAGCAGGGATTCGTGGCCATCACCCCGTGCTCTAGTGGCAATGATAGAGTCTTCTTGCAGCTATCGGGAGTCATTCTATCGCTGAGAGTTGTAAACAGGCTTGATAGTACCGAATCGGCTCCAAAGGATCTGAAGCTCCATAAAGAGCAAGCCTATTAGAGCAAGAATTAATCTAACTGCTAATTATAATCGTCTCGGCAATCATTTCGCTAATTAATATAAAATCTTATTAGTTAAGAGATAACAATTATAATAGGTTTAATAATATCTCATCACTTTAAATCTCAGGTGTCATAGTACGGATTATAAAATTAATTCCCTAAATTTCTCATTCTCTCATAAATTAGTATACTACTGGATGGCTAAAATCAATATTCCTTAATTTTAATAAATTTATTCGGAGGAAAAGGATTTACAAAAGTATAAATTTATTTCTTTAAATTTCACAACTAAAACTTAAAATTTATGTGTAAAATATATAAATTACCGTAGAAAATTAAATTAATATCGGAGATAGGCCAAAATAATAAATGGAGAGTTGCAACTTCGTGGGAGTTGAAATCATAGATTAGCCCCTAGATCTGTAGTTTGTTCGATAGCCTATATAAATTTATATGATTTTCTTCTTTAATCATGGCCTTAGCACCTCTAAGCAGTGAGGTATGCGCGCTCTAATCAATCTCAATTTCCATGAGCGATCCCACAATAAAGTTGCAAGGATAAAAGGTTCTTAGAATTTAATTCTGAATCGAATGGGCTAATAATTATTTAAATTTGACACACTAAAACTGCCACTGATTTATTCAAATTTAATTAATATATAAATTAATTTTATTTTCAATTAAATTCTCAGCTATATTAATTTAATTTAAATTGCTTGAAATGTGGGAATTGAAGTGTCTGATATTTAAATAATTAGGATACGATTCGCTACTTCATCAATTTAAAGAACTTGTGATTTTGTTTGAGAACACACTCAATAAAATATGTAATAAAAAGTTGTTACTGAGTGTATTCTCATCTTATCTGATGAATTGTGAAATACAGATTTAAAGGGAAAGCATATATTAATTTGTAATTAGTATTCAAACACATTCCAAGAATATTTTATTATTTCAACTGTTAAAAAGTTGCATCCCGCTTTTTATTATTTAAATAAATATTTTCAAATTAATTATAAATTTAATTACGAAACTGAACCTGGCTGAAATATTTATAAGTTTAAGTAATCTATAAATCATAAAAAATTCATGCATTAAAGAAGTTAATTCTTAAATCTTATATATTTTCAAATAATTCCATCTAGCTTTTTAATAAGAAATATGAGAGAGGGAATCCTCTTAATTGATTAATAAATATCTGCGAATAAACCATTATTAATTACTAAAATGAAGTTTGAAGGAGGAGTCAGCTTTCATAACATCTTTGATTAAGCCATATCGAGTAGTAAGTTCAAGAATGGATCCTCTTAAAAAATAAGAAGCGACTAATAAATATATAGAGTACTTAACCTATATATGATATCCTCTTTGGACAAGGTCTCTATTACATTTGTAAATCCTCACAGCATGTTTAATAATATCGTCACTCAGCTGTGTTGTCCGAGACTCTAAGAAAAATGAAGATCATCAACTAAAACTCTAGGGTAGTCTTCAATAATTAATTTAATAGAGCTCGGAGTTAGACTCCTATGTGAGTCTCTTAATTTATGAATTTATTGAATAATCTTTATCATTTGCTTTATATTGCGAAATTATTTAAGCTCTAAAATTTTCATTCTTCTGAAATCTTAGCACTCTTTCGTAAAATCTTTTATAATGAGTATTCCTTCATTATATAGGAAAACTTATTCTTTAATTAGAATACATTAACCATGTTTAATAGTTAGGTATACCTCGACTTTGAACCTATTTCAGAGTGCAATAATTGCATCTTAATCTTTTTAAAGATATCTTTTAGATTACTCCAATACATTATCCTATCTCTCGGATATTTCAGGTTTATGAAAAAGGCTAAGCCTTCCTTATTTGAAAAGAATTTGAAGGAAGGTGCTTATCTCTGGGAGAATAATGAATGGCAACTTAAGGATTTAAGTAGCCAATCTACTTTGAAAGCAAGCTGATTTTATTTGAAAGATTTCCCTTAATAGGGTCATACTAAATACTTTGAATTTTTAATTATGCTGAAGATTTTTAAAAATTTCTTAGGCCACCTCTTTCTCTAGAGAGGCTTATTAGAAAATCATTATAGATTATTCTCAGAAAGAAGTATGGATCTGTGCAAAGGTATCATAGTATATCTCTTTGACTGCCTATAATATTTCTTTAATTTGCATCATTGCTTACCTGCTAACTATTTCCTGAGCTCATGAAAGATCTTTATGAATGAAAGCTCTAATGATACTATAGTTTATATCAGGTTTGGAACACCAAGTTTCTTCTTTTACTAACCATACACTTATCCTATCCATCAATCTTCAGTTATGAATAAAAGCTTTTATATCTCAGTGAATGTTTTAATGCCTTTTAAGCTCAACTCTTTTGAATATTTTTGGCAATAATTACAAAAGGATAAAATTCTCAGCTTAGGCAACGATGTAGTTATTTTCTACATATTCTCTACTTCTATTGAATGAGGCAATTAAAATAAGGGCTGTCCTTTAACATTTATCTTGCGTTCACTATCATCATCAGTTAGTATTTTGCTGGCTTTAGATATTGATTGCATAAAGGAGCTTGAGAGATGGAAATCATAGTTAAAGGTTTATTCTTTTTCCTATTTAATAGTTAAAAATTATAATAATATCAATCTCAACTTTAGTATAGTAGTATTATAAAACTCGCAACTAAAAGAAATTCATCTAGAAGTAAGTATAGTGGCTTTTAGAGTGCACAGTCAAGCGTATTGTTGAGCGTATAGTGATAGTATACACAGCGTATACTAAGTGTATAGTTTAATTCCTAATCTTATCACAGTGATAGAAACATATATAAAATATTTATTACTTTAACTTACGTCGCTTGTTACTTAGCTTTCAAAAGATCTGAGTTATACTACTTCATTCTTAATTTGCATAGGATACTGAGTAGCTTGTTAGATAAAAGTGAGGCTATTAAATAAGAAATAATCTATTTGATACATATACTTAATGGACTCAAATTTTCACCCTTCATATATCATAAATAAAACGCTCCTTATAAGTGCAAGATAACTATAGTAGTGCAAGAAAATCTGAAAGGTATTACACATATTTCAAATACCAATGTAAAACTTATATTTTAAAATAATATAGAAGGGATATATCTTCTGTCATTTAGAAAACAAGTTTAACATTCCTCAAAGATGTTCTTTCAAACTAAAAATCCTTGCTAAGAGCAGTTGATCTACAAACTTTTCGGGGGGGACGGAAGTGCACCTCCCCCCCTTTATATGGTCAAAATAGCCCAAAAATCGTCCATAGAGGCCGAAATGGGCCAAAAATGCCAAAAAATTAAGAGTTTTTGACCTTCGAAATTTCCTTGAGGGTCAAATTTCATGATTTCAATTTTTTCAAAAATTCACTCAAAATATGTTTCAAGTCAAATTTGCCATTAAAATAATAGTTTTTAAATAATATAGGGCAAATTTAGGCAGATACTTGATGAGTACCAGCAAGATCTACAATATTCGCCACAGATAGAGGCTACAAGTTAAATTAGCCCTCAGTATTTTATAAATATTGCAGTTATTTGACATCCTACCAACATAGAGAAATCTTTCCTCAAATTTATTTACTTAAGAAAAATATGGCAAGTTAAGTTCAAAGTCAAGATAATTTGATCTATCGCAGTATTTGCTTTCTTACACTGAATTTAACAAAGAGTAAGTCTCGCTAATTCTATTTTATAAAAGATAGCATGCTTTATTAACGATTTTGATAATAGTATTTAAACTTCTAGGAAATTAATAGCAGAATTACTCCCACCTATTTTTTATCATCATTTCTTAGGCTCACTATTTTGAAGAAGAAGAATATATAGGAGTTCAAATGTGACTCACCCATTAAAAGGAGACAGGATTCCAAAAACATGAAAGTATTCATCAAAATGAGACTTAACAACATAAAAATAGAACATTTTTGAAAAAAATTGAAATCATGAAATTTGACCCTCAAGGAAATTTCGAAGGTAAAAAACTCTTAATTTTTTGGCATTTTTGGCCCATTTCGGCCTGTATGGACGATTTTTGGGCTATTTTGACCATAAAAAAGGGGGGGGAGGTGCACTTCCGTCCCCCCCAACTTTTCATTTAATTAAATGTACTAAATTTTGAGCTTGTTCTATATTTGAGGAAGTTAAGGAGGATAAAGAAGTGCTCAAGTATCTAAACTGCTAAGGTGTTTGTGATAAATAAGAATACTTCTTATCGGCTCTCAACTACAAGAAGAGAAATTCTTCAATTATTATTTTTCTAGCAATCTCAACTGATAAATTAATTATAAGTATAGGAAAAAAAAGTAGAAACTATTGAGATTTGTCCTAATATAATGAGCACGAATTGAAGAAAATGCATATTATTGATTCCTTTTTATAAAAGTAAGTAAATTTTTAATTTCAACTTAAATCAAACTTTTATTTTTCAAATGTAAAACTGCCTAACCTATCTCACTATTTTCAAATCGAACAACTTTATCATCAGACTCACCTCTCTCCTCAGAAATCTAATATTATAAATTAAAATCAATAAATAAATAATGGAAAGAGAAAGAATTAAACTATTTTAAAGCAATAATAAATTTATAAAAGAGTTAAAGACGAGGTACTTTCGCAAGCATCTTGGCTATGGAGTGCAGATAATTATGGGTGAAATATAAACACATGATCGTAACAAATATACAAATTTCTTTTCATTTCCTGCTTTATTAGTATGTGAATTTATTTATGTTGAACTTACTTAGACTTTCCCTCACTTTATCTTAGGGATTTGAGTGTTTCAATCTCATTAGGAAAGTATTTATCTTTGTTTGTTTTTTTATGTATAGGTGCCCTAATTTTGATTCTTAATTTTAAAGTGATTAAGCAAATGGATATCTTACTTAAGTTTATGGGTAAGAGCAAATTGTTATGCCTTTTTATGAGTGCTTTACTCATTTGTAATATCTTAAAGATGAATATCAGTCGTTTCAAAGAGATCCCATTCGACCTTTACTATATCTATAAGCTCACTTTAATTCTGAAATGAAGTGGTAACATAGAATTAATTAAAGCTAAACCCAAATTGTGTTAAAAATAAGATTATAACTTTCAAGGTACCTTTTACTTATTTAGATGCTTGCAGTCAATAGGGTTAGACTCGAAAGAAGGGTTTTAAGAATACCTCATTCTGTCATTTTAAATATTCTATTAAAAAATGAAATGATTAATATATTATTTCTCAGTAAATTAAAGTTAAAGCTCTAAATTAATGCAAGAACAAAATCTTAATTATTGCTTTAATCATCTAATTATGACTAAACTATATTTAAAAAAAATAAAAATCTTTATAATAAAAAATTGATCTTATTATAATTTAAATGATGGATACTTCACACTTCCTCATTTAGGATAAGATATGAGATTCATCCTGATCTAAAGATATTTCGGAGGTTGGCTATCCTTGGTGCCCCTCTCCTCTTCAGTTATAGACAAATTTCGCAGCTTACTGTCATTCTAACTGCAGAGGTAAGTAAGGCGTGCCTTGATCGAGACTGTGCTAGTAGAGTTGCTTAAGCTCTATATTACAGATTCCTTTTAAGGTCAAAGAGTAAAAATAAAAATTTAATTGTAGCGTGGGTTGGAGAAATAAGATGAAATCTCAACTTCATAATCATAGTGAATAAGGGTCTAGTGAATAAACATCTATTAAAAAAAAAGCTAGTATTGATTAATGTTTTAATAATGTTTATAGATATAATTAAAACTCTATTGTTTAATTGGATTTCTCTCTGGAGTTCAGTTATTAGAAATAGAGTTAATAATTTAAAACCTAATCATTTCCTGTTTAATAACTATACTGAAGAATTTAATGCGTGATAAAAGGTTGATAAGACCTGAATCAAGAGAGATCAACTCTTAAAAAGTGATATATATATTATTTGGATGATTAAATATACTTTAATTAATTTCTAAATCTAGGAACAATAAATATGTAGATCTTTGTCAAGACTCTCATAATCGCTTCCTTTCTTTACTATTCCTTATAATTTTGAGTATTAATTTAGAGAATGGAATCCTTTTGAATATTATATTTGGTAAAATTTAGTTTTGGTGTATGTATCTCAAATATGTCTGAAATAGTAAAAATAAGTGTTAAATTGTTTTGAGTATTTCTGGTTTGTTGATTAACTATCTAAAACTGGCTTGTATCTTTTCGTGTTGTTGGTAGCCCTTCTTGTTCTTAATCTTGGCATTTTCAATAGTATTAGAGTGACTTTTATTAAGATGTGTTTTTCTGTTATTATTGCTGTTGCTAGAGCTGTTAGGTTCAATTTTTTAATTTAGAGATATATAAAGTTAAAATGTAATTAATTAAAGAATACTCAACAAGGACTCAACCACCTTCAAAGATAATATACGCTTTTAATTCATCATTAAATTCTTTAGCCTAATATCTTTTAACTCTTACTTTTTTTAAAGTAAGAGAATATATTCATAGATGAATTGCTGCCTTTAAATTAAACTTAATCTTAAAATCAAATAAGTGTTTTGAAAAGATGGTTATTAAAATAATAATCTGAATGAAAATATAGTTAACAGCCTGCTCGAAAAGAATTTTTTCTAGCTTTAAAAGATAAGTTGGGTGTTATGATATTTAAAGATTAGTTGTAAAATTATTTGGGTTTTAATTAATTAAGGCTCCATTAGTTAATCAATATCTTTAATAGATAAATATAATCAGGCATTAGTGAATTAATTGTGAGTCTAGTCAATATATAAAACTACCATCTATATTAAAGATATTAAATATTAGCCAATCATTTATATTAATTTCAACTTATCAGACTTATCACTATTTAAGACTTTGAACTTGATCTTATTTCTACAACCATCTTATCAAACAACACTTATTAGATTTTATTTGTTCAACCCACAATCCAATTCACTTATTTTATTTTATATCGCATTCAATTAAATTTACATTCAAAGAGAGAACTGATTTTGGACTAGCGTTGTAGGATGATTCACATGATTCCCAGAGTTTAAGATCTTACCCTCGCGCTTGAGAGCTGTCTGCCCCTCAATGGTATAAAGAGAAAAACTATAGTTATTAAAAGTATCAAATCTAATTGTTAATAACGAAGGCGGCACTGCTAATGGGATGCTTTAAAACATATTAAAAACTTCAATTATAGAAAGGCGTGAACTTCTCTTAGAAAAAGAGGAATGCTTAAGATTTTAAAACTGGGGTTGATTACAGGACAAGAAAAATTTATGTGGTAAAGACAAGATGAAAGCGAAAAAGAGCTTAAAGGTTGTGTGGGGTGTTTGCCTTCATAGGGTCCTTAAATTTTTTACATTTACGATTGATCCATTGATACAGACAAGTTTCAAGATTTCATACTAGGATTTAGCGAAATATTCAAAGGTCAAAGCTTGTCATTGTTTTAGACAAACAACCTTTCCGTCCATAGAAATAAGCGTATATAAAAAATGTGTAATTCTTTTTGATAGTGCTGATTTTTTATTGCCCAAAATTCTTCGCAGTTTAACCTAATCGAGAACTATTTCTCGTTGCTATAGAATCAATATAAAAGACTTAAGCTAAAGGCAACTCTAAAAAGTGAAAGAATAAATGCAAGACAATTCATATGACCGGCTTTTGCAGAGATAAGCGACGAAAAAGTGATGTTACTATGCATTAATAAAATGAAGAAGTTAGATTAGATTATTAGCAGAATTAAACACCCCGCAAGGGTATATATATAATAGGCTTTTATATCACCTACTAAAACATGATCATAACTGGAGTGACCTGTCCCTGATGCCACGTGTCAACCCATGACGAAATGAAGAAGTTAGTCTTATGTTTTTAATGAGTTTATATAATATATTAAATCTCAATTTTGAGAGATTCTTTTCAAACTTTTCTTAGCGAGGATCGGCTCGATCGCTCCCGTTATCTCTCATGAATTGATCGAAATTGTTTTTGCTGGCAGATTCATTGATCTCCATTCCTTTGAATATCTTCAAGCTGATAACTGGTGTTTGCTTTGCTTTTTTTCATCAACAGAAAGGTGTGTCAGTTTTATTTTTATTAAATTTAAATTTGAATAAATTATTACTAGATATGAAGAGATGGCTCGTGGGTTAGGAGAACTACCCATCTGAAATGAGAAGATAATCGCTTTTAGCCTCGTTATCAGATGAGAATTTCCTCTTGTATTAGGTGGTATTAACTATGCGAGCTAAAAAGTCTGGCTGATAAGTATTAATGAAATTGAAAAAAATACTTTCTATCAATAGGCTTGTGTTTGTCGGCCATCTCTCGGAGAAATTACAAGAGGTTGGAATCGTTTTTCACATTCTTGAAGATTGACTGATAGCTACTCGCATTTTGGTCCCTTAATCGATTTTTTAAAGATTTCGCATCTAAAGTAGCTTGTTTTCACCTTTGAGAATCAACAAAAAGTAGTCTCTATACACTCCTTCAATAGGAGGCAGGTACTGCCCCAATAGAATTAAGTCCTTAAATATCAAAGAAAGATTACGTATTTCAGTGAAGTAGTCTTATAGTTCATGCTTAAAACGAATATTCCTGACCAGCTCTTGATGTCCGACTCATATGAGACTAGTCCATTCCCTCTGCCGATTCTTTAAACTAGTCCCATTTTTTGTGAGTGAAGTGTTAATCTCTAAGCTTAAATTTGAATTATCAAAATAATTATAATATGGGCAAATTTTAAATAGTGACTTCAGTTTGTGTGTATTTAATTATTAAATCGTAGATGGACTTACCTAAAGGATATGAGATATTCAGAATTGTGATTTTTTTTGGAAGGTATTGAAAATTAATAGATTTTTTGTGATTATTGTAAATTTAAATGATTTTCTCATATGATAAAGCAAAGCTTATCTCTTATTATAAATGATCATAAGGCATATTGAAAAGACTGCAACAGCATCTTCTAATATATAATATTGTAATATTAGAATTGAATGTTAAAAATTTTCCAGAAACCAATTTAATTCAATCAATTAATTAATTAAATATTACAAAACATATGAGAAAAACAGATAAAGCAAATTTGTTAGGTAGTTATGAAAAAGTGGAGTATAGGAAGAGTTAGGCAAATCTTAAACTGAAAAACGGGTTCTGTTGTACCCCTAGGTTTGGATCGCTATCAAGGAGCAGAAGTGGGTTTGCCACTTATTTACTGATTCCGGCTCAAGATATTTGTAAAATACTGGTGACTATTGTCTTTAGGGATTCCACAAAAATTATAGCACCCCCACACCATTTCGTAGACATATTTTTATCTAATAAAAAAAAAAGATTGCCCAAATCGAATTAGTATAGGATATATATTATGAATATTTTGGTAATTCAAATTAGGCTTAGTTTTTGGGGGTGAATTATATTAACACTTCACTCACAAAAAATGGGACTAGTTTAAAGAATCGGCAGAGGGAATGGACTAGTCTCATATGAGTCGGACATCAAGAGCTGGTCAGGAATATTCGTTTTAAGCATGAACTATAAGACTACTTCACTGAAATACGTAATCTTTCTTTGATATTTAAGGATTTAATTCTATTGGGGCAGTACCTGCCTCCTATTGAAGGAGTGTATAGAGACTACTTTTTGTTGATTCTCAAAGGTAAAAACAAGCTACTTAAGATGCGCAATATTTAGTCGATTAAGGGACCAAAATGCGAGTAGCTATCAGTCAATCTTCAAGAATGTGAAAAATAATTCCAACCTCTTATAATATCTCCTAGAGATGGCCGACAAACACAAGACTATTCATAGAAAGTATTTTTTTCCAATTTCGTTAATACTTATCAGCCAGACTATTTAGCTCACATTGTTAATACCACCTAAGACAAGAGGAAGTCATCATCTGACAACGAGGCTAAAGAGATTATCTTCTCATTTCAGATGGGTAGTTCTTCTAGCTCACGAGCCATCTCTTCATATCTAGTAATACTTTATTCAAATTTAAATTTAATAAAAATAAAACTGACACACCTTTCTGTTGATGAAATAACCAGAAAAGATATTCAAGGTTAAGAGACAAAAGCAAAGCAAACACCAGTTATCAGCTTGAAGATATTCAAAGGAATGGAGATCAATGAATCTGCCAGCAAAAACAATTTCGATCAATTCATGAGAGATAACGGGAGCGATCGAGCCGATCCTCGCTAAGAAAAGTTTGAAAAGAATCTCTCAAAATTGAGATTTAATATATTATATAAACTCATTAAAAACATAAGACTAACTTCTTCATTTCGTCATGGGTTGACACGTGGCATCAGGGACAGGTCACTCCAGTTATGATCATGTTTTAGTAGGTGATATAAAAGCCTATTATATATATACCCTTGCGGGGTGTTTAATTCTGCTAATAATCTAATCTAACTTCTTCATTTTATTAATGCATAGTAGCATCACTTTTTCGTCAATTATCTCTGCAAAAGCCGGTCATATGAATTGTCTTGCATTTATTCTTTCTCTTTTTAGAGTTGCCTTTAGCTTAAGTCTTTTATATTGATTCTATAGCAACGAGAAATAGTTCTCGATTAGGTTAAACTGCGAAGAATTTTGGGCAATAAAAAATCAGCACTATCAAAAAGAATTACACATTTTTTATATACGCTTTTTTCTATGGACGGAAAGGTTGTTTGTCTAAAACAATTGACAAGCTTTGACCTTTGAATATTTCGCTAAATCCTAGTATGAAATCTTGAAACTTGTCTGTATCAATGGATCAATCGTAAATGTTAAATATTTAAGGACCCTATGAAGGCAAATCACCGCACACAACCTTTAAGCTCTTTTACGCTTTCATCTTGTCTTGACCACATACAATTTGATTCTTGTTGCTGTAATCAACCCTCAGTTTCGTAAAAATCTTAAGCATTACCTCTTTTTCTAAGAGAAGTTCACGCCTTTCTATAATTGAAGTTTTTAATATGTTTTAAAGCATCCCATTAGCAGTGCCGCCTTCGTTATTAACAATTAGATTTGATACTTTTAATAACTATAGTTTTTCTCTTTATACCATTGAGGGGCAGACAGCTCTCAAGCGCGAGGGTAAGATCTTAAACTCTGGGAATCATGTGAACCTTTTTTAAAATTTAAATTTTTTTTTTGGAAAAAAATTTTAAATTTTTTTTTTTAAATTTTTTAAAAAAATTTTTTTTTTTTTTTTTTTAAATTTTTTTTTTAAATTTTTTTTTTTTAAACCAAATTTTTTTTTTTGTTTTTTTAAAACAAAAATTTTTTTAAAAAAATTTAAAAAATTTTCCAAAAAAAAATTTTTTTAAAAAAAAATTTTTTTAAAATTTTTTTAAAAAATTTTTTTTTTTTTTTCCCCTTTTTTTAAAAAAAAAAAAAAATTTTTTTTTAAATTTTTTTTTTTTTTTTTTAAATTTTAAAAATAAAAAAAAAAAAAAATTTTTTTTGTTTTCCCTTTTTTTTTAAATAAAAATTTTTTTTAAAAAAAAAAATTTTTTTTTAAAAAAATTTTTAAATCTTTTTTAAAAATTCCCCCTTTTTTAAAAATTTTTTTTTTTTTTTTGGGGGGGTTTTTTTAAAAAAAAAATTTTTTTTTTTTTTTTAAAAAAAAAAAAAACCTTTTTAAATTTTTTTACAAAAAATTTTGGCCCCCCAAAAAAATTTTTTTTTAAAATTTAAAATTTTTTTTTTTAAAAAAGGTTTTTTTAAAAAAAAAAGGGGGAAAAAATTTTTAAAAATTTTTTTAAAAAATTTTTAAAAATTTTTTTTAAAAATTTTTTTAATATTTTTAAATTTTTTAAAATTTTTAAAGGGCCTTTTTTTTAAAAATTTTTATTTTTTTAAATTTTTTTTAATTTTAAAAAATTTTTTTTTTTTTAAAAATTTTTTTTTAAAAAAAAAAGGGGGAAAAAAAAAAAAATTTTTAAAAAAAAAACTTTTTAAAAAAAAAAAATTTTTTTTAAAATTTTTTTTCCCCCTTTAAAAAAATTTTTTGGAATTTTTTAAAAAAACCCCCCAAAAAAAAAAAAAAAAATTTTGAAAAAAATTTAATATTTTTAAAAAACCCTAATTTTTTAAAAAGGGTTTTTAAAAAACCCCAAAAATTTTTTCCGGAAAAATTTTAAAAAAAAAAAAAACCCCGGGGCCCCCAAAAAATTTTTTTTTTTTTTTTTTAAAAAAAATTTTTTAAAATTTTTTTTTTTTTTTTTAAATTTTTTTTTTAAAATTTTTTTAAAAAAAAAAAAATTTTTTTTAAAAAAAAAAGGGATTTTTTTTTTTTTAAATTTCTTTTTTTTTTAAAAAAAAATTAAATCTTTTTTTTTTAAAAAAATTTTAAAAAAAATTTTTTTTAAAAAAAACCCTTTTTCAAAAAAATTTTTTGGGCCCAAAAAAAAAAACCCCGGAAATTTTTTTTTTTAAAAAAAATTTTTTATTTAAAAATTTTAAGGAATTTATTTAAAAAAAAAAAATTTTAAATTGGGAAAAAAACCCCTTTGAAAAAATTTTTTTAAAAACCCCCAAAAAAAAAAAAAAAAATTTTTTTTTTTTTTTAAAAATTTTACCTTTTTTTTCCCCAAAAATTAAAAAAAATTTTAAAATTTTAAAAAAAAAAAAAAAAATTTTTTTTTTTTTTTTCCCCCCAAAAAATTTTTAAAATTTTTTTAAAAATTTTCCAAAAAAAAAAAAAAGTTTTTTTTTTTTTAAATTTTTTTTAACCCCTTTTTTTTTCCCCCCAAATTTTAAAAAACCCCCTTTTAATTTTTTTTTTTTTTTTAAAAAATTTTTTTTCCTCCCTTTTTTTTTTTTTTTTTAAAATTTTTTTTTTTTGGGGGGTTTTAAAAAAAATTTTTTTTAAAAAGTTTTTTGGAAAAAAAAAAAAAAATTTTTTTTTAAAAAGGGGTTTTTAAAAATTTTTTTAAAAAAAAAAAATTTTTTTTTTTTTTTTTAAAAAAAAAATTTTAAATTTTTTTTTTTTAAATTTTTTTTTTTTAAAATTTAAAAAAAATTTTTTAAATTTTTTTTTTTAAAACCCAAAAAAAAATTTTTTAAAAAATTTTTTTTTTTGGGGGCATTTTTTTTAATTTAAAAAAAAAAGGGGAAAAAAAGGAAATTTTTTTTTTTTTGGGGGGGGGAAAAAAATTTTTTTTTCCCCCAAAACTTCCTTCCGGGGGAAAAAAAATTAAATTTTTATTTTTTTTTTAAAAAAAAATTTTTTTTTTTAAAATTTTTTTATTTTCC